>PITA01014913.1:0-51900 GCA_004023965.1 Spilogale gracilis | reverse complement strand
CGGAGGCATAGTATTCCATTGTATATATGTACCACATCTTCTTTATCCATTCGTCTGTTGATGGGCACCTTGGCTCTTTCCACAGTTTGGCGATTGTGGCCATTGCTGCGATGAACATTGGGGTGCATATGGCCCTTCTTTTCACTACATCCGTATCTTTGGGGTAAATGCCCAGTAGTGCAATTGCAGGGTCATAGGGTAGCTCTATCTTTAATTTTTTAAGGAATCTCCACACTTAAACTACAACTTTCTTAAGCTACAAGTTTAACTTATACTCCTATTGTGGTAGAGATATGCAAATGCTTTTTAATCAGTGCCCTCAACTCTTTTTGCTCCAAAACATGGATGATATTCAAGTGTGTATATAATGGGGAAAAAATTGTATGTTTTCAACAAAAAAGTGACTTTCAATGGTGTATTTTTTAACAATTGTAGCTTATCTAATTATAAGATATAATTAATCTTAGGCATTCTGGCAATTTCTGGGCATTATTGAAACACACACACACAGAAAGATGCACCTCATTACTTAACAATGGTCTTAATACATTCTGATAGAAGGCTTTTGGACAAAAGATAGTGCTGAAAATCATTTTGAAAAAAAATAAGTTTCTTCCTAGTAAAAGGATGATTTTTAAGTTAGTATACTTATGGTTATACTATTATGTGTATCCTTAAAATGTGGTAGAATGTAATTTGAGGCCAGAGCTGTTAGATCAGAGTCATCTGCCTGATAGGCAAATGGAATTTTTTCAAATGGTATTTGAAAAAGGAACAAAATATTTGGAGTTCATCACTGTACAAATGTAAAGAATATTCTCCTAAGGAGAAATTGCAAATAGAAGGAAGGAAAGGCCATTTGCATGTGCTCCATTTTAGCTGCCAACTCATTACATTGTATGACAAAAATCGCATGGAGATTTCAATTTAGCATATATACTCACTCTGTATTTGGCAGTATGTCTCTTGCCGGGAGTTTCCTGAACAGATTCTGATGTGATGAAGCTCTCCTTCTACTATATAAAATAAATAGATAGATGATAGATAGATGATAGATACATGATAAATATAGATAGAAAGATGATAGATGATAGATAGATGATAGATAGATGATAGACAGATTGATAGTTTGATAGATAGATAGAGAGATGATAGATAGATAGAGAGATAGATGATAGATAGATAGATAGATAGATAGATGATAGACAGATAGATGATAGACAGATAATAGTCACTATGACCATATATCACTATAATAAAGGAGACTCAAACATCCAAGTATCTGCTAAGACTACAACTGTATCTCAGAATTTATCTCTTTCTACTTTCAATTCTATTGAATAAGTGGCAGGACATCCGGATTCACTTAAACATTCATTTCAAGAAACCAATAATCTTTGATTTGTGTTCCGGAAATTGTTTCATCTCTATCTCTTAAATCAAGTTTGAGTTTCTTTCTTAAATTTACACTGAACATTCATCATATTCTCATGGAGATACATCCAGAGTATTTTATGGTGATTTGAAGTGACTGTAGCAAAAACCTCACACATCTGACTCTGTTTAACCAATATTACAGACCTATTGAGGGAATTAGTCGATTTCCAATGGATATGCACTGAGAAAATATGGAATATTTTTAAAGTCTTTATTTAAATTCCAGTTAGTTAACATACAGTGTAATCCATGTGTACAAAATAGTGATTCCACCGTTCCATATGACACCTGGTGTACAACAGGTGGACCCTTTAATCCCCATTACTTGTTTTCCCATCCCCCACCCACCTCCTCTCTGGTAATTGTCAAATTTTTCTCCGTAGTTAAGAGTCTGTTTCTTGGTTGCCTTTCCTCTCTCTTTTTTCCCTTTACTCATTTGTTTTCACTTTTCAGAATTGAATGCTACAGTAGAGCTTTTGTGGAAAAAACCTAAATCCATAATTCTGGAAAGAGGAGCACAGAGCACCATATGGGACATACTCCTGAGGTGGGCATTTCCGACTAACTATGAAGATATTCCACAGTTGAATGCAATGCCCCAAGGTGGGCAAGTGTTCTCCCACATGGTTACAGTGTCTCTATCTCACATGAAATCAAAATATGTGGCAAATGATAAACAAACTATTGAATTGAGCTGAAGTAGTTCAAGGTTACCTTCTTCCCCCTCTGATGATTCCCTATGCTAAAAACGGTTTTCAGAGTATGGAAACTGGTGTTGTGCATGGTACATTCACTGACCTCAGGAGAGATGATGTACAACACATTGCAGCTTTTCATGAACACAGTTGAAATCTTTCCCTATAAAACCTAGCTCTGGAAATGCAGTAAGCAAAAAATGGAGAAGCCAAATTTGAATACATGCAGACGATTTGTCATTCTAAGAAACAATCTGCACTCTGCAGCTTGATTTATCTCTCACCATAATCCTCTTAGCTAAAGGAACAAGATAAATGAATGTTTAAGAAAATGTTGTTTTTTGCACAGTGAGTAAAATAACAAATACCAGAGTGAAAGTGAAAACAACAATTGTCACAGATCTAAGAACCTAACAGAACAGCTTTAAATAGATTTTAAAATAGATCACTCTTCCAAAATGTACAGTTGATTTGAAAATATTACCAAAAGTTTTAAAAGTATCCCAGTGATTGTATTGATTAACATTATTTAGAGGAATTCATTCTAAAATATAAGCCATGTCCAAAAGACACTTTAAAAATATCCTCCTAATAGCAGGAAATCAAAAGCAGCCTGAATGTTCAATAAAGGAGATTGTTTATCTCTATGTAGTATTATGACCAGTAAAATTAGAAATAAAAGATATGGGTGCCTGGGTGGCTCAGTGGGTTAAAGCCTGTACCTTCGGCTCAAGTCATGATCCCAGGGCACTGGGATCAAGGCCCACATCGGGTTCTCTGCTCAGCGGGGAGCCTACCTCCTCCTCTCTCTCTGCCTGCCTCTCTGCCTACTTGTAGTCTCTCTGTCAAATAAATAAATAAATCTTAAAAAAAAAAAAGAAATAAAATGTACAAATACATACTAACTGAAAAACAGTATTTTCATATATTGATATGATTGGAAAGATAAAACAATGTTTGTAGTGGTTTAGTTGTAGAATCATGGGAGTTTCAAAAACTATATTTATTCTCAGAAAATGTATGAAAACAATGTTAATGTTCTACAGTTTACAAACTGCACAAGAAATATACCATCTGGAAACATATGTAATATTTTATTTTGAACTGCATTCTCTGAGAGAGAAAGGATTTACATTTTGTTCATATTTGCATCCCGCATGCCTAGGACAGTGCCCAGCCCATAGAAAGAGTTAAATAAATACCGTCTGCATTAACACATTCTATTGATTAGAGATAAAATAAGCCTCTCAGTTCTCTCCTCCTGGAATTGTGCGGGATTTCAGTAATTAGTTTTATTTCTTATAAAGATGCTACCATTTCACACATCACTTCTCTCTAGTGGAAGGGGGAGGAACACCATGGGCCTCCAATTCTCACTTATGTAAATTTTTATCTTCCACAGTGTAAAAGAAATGCACTTCATCTTAGGTGGATTTCATTTCAGAAATGACACGTCTTATGAAAGAGTATATCACAGTCAAGTACAAACTAACACATTTGACTATATTGAATTCACCATGACTTTGCATCTTCATCTACCGTTACTAAAAATAACTATCTTAATCTGTCCATATTGGTGTGACTTTAGAGAGTAATTTGAAAAATCTATCCCTTGGCCGTCTATCTCTAAATATAAAAGTAATAAATTCTCCTAAATAACATCATGTAATGAAATAAGCCTTTTAAAGCACATGCAAGCACATGTGCATGCACGCATACACACACACATACAATTTTTCCTGAGTGGTTCTGAAGAAAAATAGAAATGGTCCTTCTTATTCCCGTAAACCGACATAAGTTGTATAATGTTATAATACCAAGTATATATTCAGCAAAAGTATTTTTGCTCTAAGGATTTACCTTCAAGGAATTTTTTTTTTAAGATTTTATTCATTTATTTGACAGAGAGAGACCACAAGTAGGCAGAGAGGCAGGCAGAGAGAGAGAGGAGGAAGCAGGCTTCTGACAGAGCAGAGAGCCCAATGCGGGCCTCCATCCCAGGACCCTGAGATCATGACCTGAGCCGAAGGCAGAAGCTTTAACCCACTGAGCCACTCAGGCACCCTGGATATAAATTTCTTGTCAGATATGTGATCTACAAATTTTTTTCCCCACTCAGTAGATCTGTTCCCTTGGTCTCCCTCTCCTGCTCTCCCTGGTTGTGCTTTCTCTTTCTCTCTCTCTCTCTCAAATAAATAAATAAATTTTAAAATAAATAAATAAATGTGCCAAAGGAAAAACCCATGAAAAAAAAATTATTGGTAAGCTGGACTTCATTAAAATTAAAAATGTCAGCTTGGCGAAATATAATGTCAAAAGAACAAGAACACAAACTACAGACTAGGAGAAGATATTTGCAACACATACATCTGATAAAGTGCTGTTATGCAAAATAGCCAAAGAACTTTTTAAAACTCAACAATAAGAAAATAGACTTGATATTAAGATGAGCCAAAGGCTTTAACAGACACTTCATTAAAGAAGATGTACAGATGGCAAAAGAGCATTTGAAAAGATGCACCGCATCATACATCTTCAGGGTAATTCAAATTCAAACAACAATGAGCTACCACTATACACTTGTTCGAATGGCCAAAATCCAGAATGCTGATAACACCAAAGTTGATGAGGATGTGGAGAAAGAGATCCTATTCCTGTTCAGAATGCAAAATGGTCCAGCCATCTTGGAAGACATTTTGGCTGTTTCTTACTTACTTTCTTACTACTACTTATGTTTTCTTAAACATACTCTTACCCTCTGATCCAGCATCACACTCCTTCGTATTTATCCAAATTGCATGAAAACTTATGTCCCATACAAAAACCTGCACACAGATGTTTATAGCAGCTCTTTTCATAATTGTCAAAGCTTGGGACCAACCAAGATGTCCTTCAGTAGGGGAGTGGATAAGCTATATTACATCCAGACAGTGGACTATTATTTAACACACACACACACAAAATGAGCTATCTAATCATGAAAAGATATAGAGAAATCTTAAATGGACATTACTGTATGAAGGAGTCAATATGAAAAGGCTAAATACCAGATGATTCCAACTCTATGATATTCTGGGAGGGGAATATGGAGACAGTTTAAATACCAGGGATCAGAGAAATATATGAGTAGGTAGAGCACAGAAGATGTTTAGGGCAATGAAAACAGTGTGCATGATACCATAATGTCCAAACCCATAGATGATAAAATGGGAAAAATGATCCATGGTGTTGTAAACCATCAACTTTGAGTGATAATGATGTGTCCACATAAGCTCAAGGATTATAACAAATATCACTCTGGTGGAGGATATTGATAATGGAGAAGGCCATGTGTGGGGGGGAATGGAGGGCATATGTGAAATCTCACACCTTTCCCTTAATTTTGCTATGAACATTGAATTGCTCTTTAAAAAGTGGTTTCAATTTAAAGCATAATAATAAGTACAAAGGCATAATTAGGAGTGCTTGGAATATTAAAAAGGAATGGCTATGGTAATGCTCACCGAGAATGTGACTTTTGAACAAGAAAATGAAGGAAGGGATGGAATAAGACCTGTCAGTCTCTGATGGAAAAATAGCCCAGGCAGAGGACACAGCTAATGCAAAGTCCACAAGGCTGGAACATACTGGCATTCTGAGGAACGGTAAGAAATCCAGGGTCATCCACCAAGAAATGAGCAAGTGAGAGAAGACGGAGAGACCCAGAAGGAAAAGGAACAGAGCTCAGATCATAATGAACTTTGTAGACCTTTTATCATTACGAGTAAGTTCCTCCTACTCCAGGGTCAACTATCAAGAGAATCTAGGTTATGCTTGACAATTAACAAACCCCAAATGCAGCGACTTAGATCTACAGCAGTTTTGCTAAACCTTGCTCTGCTGTGCATCGTCCTTTTTCAGGATTCCACGCCACATCATGGGACTGTGACAATGGCTGTCTTGAAAAAAAGAGGGGGTGGGGGGGTGACAGTAAATCATGCATCGGACATTAAATCCCACCTGTAATCCCACTACACCCATCACTTCCACACCCATTTTAATGATCAAAGTAAATCCACACTTGATTTCAAGGCATGCCAGAAGGAGAAATTTTTGCACTAATAAATAACCAGAATATTAATTATAAGGTTTTTTTAAAGATTTATTTATTTATTTATTTATTTATTTATTTATTTATTTGAGAAAGAGAGGGATAGCATATGTAAGCAGGGGAGAGGGGCTGAGGGAGAGGAAGAGATGGAATCTTACGAAGACTTCCCACTGGGTCCAGAGCCAGACACAGGAGCTGATCTCAGGCCCCTGAGATCATGATCTGAGCCAAAATCAAGAGTCAGATGCTTAACTGACTGAGCCATCCTGGTGCCATGAATTACTAGTTTTCTACAGGGTAAAAAGTTAGTAATTACACTTTTCATCATTACCCTGATCTGACGCCAATAATGAGTAAACATATGCAATGTTACTTTTGATACTTAATCAGATAACATCTCTAATAACTATTATGTTCACATTTTTTTCTAAAAAAAAAAAAAAAAAAACAATTTGTTTAGTTTCCCACTCTTCTATATATCCCAAGTCTTCATAGGAAATTTAGTTACCCTTAAGAACTGTATTTTTTTCTGTCTATAATTTTTCTTTCCTAGGGAAGTCAGCAATAAATGCCATCTGGACACAGCCTTTTATCACAAATGTTATAATTTCTTAATCATCTGTTCTGGAAAGATACAGGTTTCCTTCAGTGTTTATTTTTCCTGCCCTGAGAACTGTTTGATCGTTGCTGGCATCTGTTCCTCTGCCTTCATCTGTTAACACAGAGGCCAGCAGAGCTTTAGGGGTTTGGCAATGCCTCCATCTGCTGTAAATCCATTGCTCTTGCCATGTTTTATTGCTCCCATTCTGGGGAAAAGGGTGTGCAAAGAGCAGTGCGCTGGCTGGGAATGGATGTCTAGAGGGTAAAGTTTAGTATTTCCTCATCAAACCAGAGAACACTGCTCTTTTCTGTGGAAGAAGATGCATCATTTGACCTCTGGAAGCTGTTTTGACAGGCCCCTCCTCCAAAAAGTTTCTCAATTGAAAATTTTGCTGAGAGGGGGCCTGGAAGGCTCCGTTGGTTAAGGGTCTAAATCTTGGGCTCAGGTCATGATCCCATTGTCCTGGGATCCAGCCCTGCATGGGGCTCCCTGTTCAGGGGAGAGCCCATTTCTCCCTCTGCCCCCCCACTCATGTCTGCTCTCGGCCTCAAATAAATAAATAGATTCGTTAAAAAAGAAAGTAAAGAAAAATTTGTTAAGGATATGTACACTCCAGTTCATCTTCAAGAATTCTTCTTTCAGCCTTAGTCTTGGATTCCATTTTGGCATTTGGAGTGCTTATGATATATTTAACCAACTCTTCATTACACACTCCCCTGTTTGTTTGGTTATTTTTTTAAAATATTTTATTTATTTATGTGACAGAGAGAGAGCACAAGCAGGGGGAGCAGCAGGCAGAGGGAGAGGGAGAAGCAGGCTCCCCAGTGAGCAGAGAGCACTATGCGGGCTCCATCCCAGGAGCCTGGGATCATGACCTGAAACAAAGGCAGATGCTTAACTGACTGCACAACCCAGGTGCCCCTCACCCGTTTTTAAATACACTGATCAACCACTCTGCCTCTTGTATATATTTTGGTCTCCTCTTTTACACTGTTTGTGATTTATCATTCCCAGCCCAGTCTTTTCCACTGCTATACAGAGAGATGGCAAACCTAACCTCTAGGAATTATTTAAGATAACTTATCTTATATTTTCCATTTCCCCTCCGTGAATTTACCCCATATCATTTTGTTTTCTATTTCAACCAGAGGAAAACATAACATTTATTTTTTAGTTCCTTCTCAAGAGGGCATTTTAACTGATTTTCCAGAGATTTTTTTTTTTTAATAAACTCTATACCCAGTGTGGGGCTCAAACTTGGAGCGCTGAGACCTATCAACTAAGTCAACCAGGTACCCCAAATTTTCCAGATTTGAGGATAATTTGCAGCAAAAGGTATTCATCCTGAACTGCAAAGTAACTTAGGGGTTTAGCTTTGTTTTTTTTTTTAATGTTTTAATAATAGTATGAAACAGAAAAACTTCAAAACATTATTCCTCAAGACATATTCAATCACATTTATAGAGGACTAACGAAAATTCAGAGTGAAGATGGAATGCATATGTGTATTTATTATTTTAATAATTCTTTTCATTCTAATTTTTAAAAAAGTATCACTTCATATTTTTTAGCATTTATTCTCACAAATTCCTGAGAACCACTACAGAATTATATACCAATTTTGACTCATCCTAGAAAAATTGTTCATCTTATAAAAAAATATATGCACAACAATTTTTACTGGCTTGTTCCTTTCCTACACTCATGACTTCACTCAAGTGCTGCATGGTAGAAGGGAATATCATCCCTGACTTCACAGCTTGAGCAACGTGGCTTCCCTGTCATGTGAGGACTCATGGAATCATTCTTCCATAAGACTTTTTTCAAAGATAAGTGGAGAAGTCCCTCCACCATGTTAAACCTGCATATGGGTCTCTCACAGCTTCACTGGGTAGGATTACATCTCCTTTTGAAAGAAAACTGTTGGAGTACATCCTCCTCCTCAGGTTTCTCCCTAGCCATCCTCTCTGCCTTGCTATCCTCCTTTCTCCTTTAAGGGTTTATGTGAAATTCAACTCAGAGATACATCTCTTATCATGCCTTAAAATTGCTAAATTCCACTTCCCATGATGCAAACCTGCATGCTGCCAATTGTTGTTTGTTTTGGTTTTTTTTCATTATACTGAACGTCATCTGTGTCAGCTCAGGTCTCTCTGATAGCAAGCTCCAAGACAGAGTTGGAGGCACAAAAAATTAATTGGGACTACTGACAGTGAAAGATAAAGGAAAGAGGGAACAGGAGCAGGTAGATGCATGCAGGACTGACACATGTGGGAGGAGACAGAGAAAGAGAGAGGACAGAGCAAAAGCTTCAGACTCAAACACAATTCTGAAAAGTTCTTCATTTGCCCAACAGAGGGTTCCAGAGCAATGATGGCCCCCTAGAGAAGGACTGTGGTAGGCAGTAATGGATATGCCCTACCCACCAGGAATGCCTATTCATTAGCTGGAGCAGTCCGTCTGTGGCTCCAGAGCTGAGGCAGATTCCACTGTTTCTGGAAGCTATAGGCTGACTGTGTTTCATGCATCAGATTTTCTCCTAAAGGGAAATCTGAGTGGCGCATCCCCAAGGCTGCCACATCTTCTGAGTATATATTAAGCATTATTTAAATTTTTGTCTGTTTTCCTCACTAGCACCTAGTAGATGCTCAAACAAATCTATTAAATAAATAAATGAATTAATGAATAAAACAAGTCCAGTAGATAGGACTTTTTTAATTCATTAGGGAAATATGCCACATGATGAAATGATGCAATGCATCATGATTAGTTTTACCCTTGGTTATTTTTACAAATAAAATAAATGTTGAAGGAACAGCCATTACTGAGATCAATAGAACTTGAGCTTCCTTAGGACTGGTTTCTAATTATCATTTTATATTTCCACCGTCTTGCGCATTTCTTGATACACACTCAATGAAGTTTGACAAGTGTGGAAATTAATAAGTGATATTCCAATATTGCAATGAAAATATCCCTTCCTTTTTAAAGATCCAAGTACCAGTGGTAACTATGGAGGATTTTACTCCTGTATCATATTTCTTTTCATGTGTAATACCATAATAGTTCACAGCTTCGGGTATATACTGAATCAATTGTAAAAGTCATCCCTTCAAATTAGATGGAATACTACCCCAGGAAGCTAAGCCACATCTTATTTACACATGTATTTGGGAAACAAAAGAGCAACTTTCCTCTGAGAGGAAAATGAAATCTCTGGGGGATAGTATACTTAAACAGAAAAAACTTATGAAGTGATTTAAATCATACTGCATATGGATTACATGGTAAAGAGTACTGATGGCATTCAAAGGTCTCTCATAGCTTCAGGCCAGCTGTGTTCAATTAAACTGGGCTTCCTGAGAAGGAAAAATGATATCAGTAAGAAGCCTATGGGGAGGTTTAGTGGTCACAGTGCACTGAGAATTCCCTGATAAATAGTGCATCGAGTTTAACAAATAAGATAAGGATTAAGAATGGACCTGAAAACTGAATTGTAGGCTGGGCATTGCGGGGTTCTACTGTACAGAAGACTATGTGTAGAAGCAGATGGGCCAAAAATGAATGGTGGAAATCACACAACACTGTAGAACGCCAGGCTCTGGCACGAACAGGAAATTTGTCACCAGAAAGAAGGAATACATTATCACTTCTAAAGGACACTGTGCTCCTGCTTTTTTGCTGAATAATGGAGAAGCTGGGAATGCAAGGGAATAAATTTATTGACATGTTCCATTCTCCTGTACACAGTTCTTTCCAACCTTTAACTTGTATACTATTCAGCATTCTTCAGAGAAACAGAATGTGTGTATATATATACACAATAACAGAAAATAAATATATATAATTATAATATGTATATAATATATACATTATAATAAAACATAATATATATAATATAAATTGATTCACACCATTGTGGAAGCTTAGGAGTCCCATGATCTGACATCTGCAAGTTTGGAGAACCAGGAAAGCCAGTGGTATAGCTTCAGTTGAAACCCAAAGGCCTGAGAACCAGAGAAGCCAATGGTGTAATTCCAGTTCAAGTCCAAAAACCAGAGAACTGGGATGGCAGAAGTCTGAGGACAGGAGAAGATGGGTGTCTCAGCTAAAGCAAAGAACCAGTTCTCCTTTCCTCTGCATTTTTGCTCAATACAGACCTTCAAAAAATTGTATAATGGTTACCTGCATCAGTGAAGGACTCTTATTCACCCAGATTCAGACACTAGTTTCTGCTGAAAACACCTTAACAGACACACCCAGAAATAATGTTTTACTGGCTATTTGGGCATCCTTCAACCCAGTCAGGTTGACACATAAATTAACCATCATAACTTGTAAAATGTCATTTTCTTGATAACGCAAATGTTGTAAGACTTCAAGTTTATAATGAATTATGATCATTTTTCACTTGATGAATTATGTTATTCATTTTGTTTGTTTGTTTGTTTGTTTTTAGCATTTTAAATCCACATGTAAGAAATTCGCATTTAAAAAGTTTTAAAATATACATGTATTCTCTTAACTTGAAACTATGGGAATTTACAGGCTGGACTTTACTATGTATACCCATAACAGTTTCCTAAAAATAAAAACCCATATAAAATGTCCTTCAAAACGGAAGACAAAATACATTAATTTTAATTCAGATTATTTGCATTTTATAATGATGTTAGTCATTTGGAAAGACGAAAATCAGAAAACTTCTTTTCTCATTAAATGAATTTTTTCACAAAACACATTTAATATACTATTTAAAGAATGCAACTTCAATTTTTAGCTTTGTCTACCATGAATAATAATACCAGTATTCACTTCTATCTCTGCCTCAGGCGCATCGTGAATTTGAAGTCCTTGCATTTTCTCATTCTCTTTAAGTTAAAATGGACTTGAAATGTCATAAGAATTTCAAACCCAGATAGAAACAGTCTAGCCTTGCTCCCGGAATGCCGCTATGTCCCATGTAAGATTCAACTGGCGAAATCTTCCAAATTATTTTTATAAATCTGTGGTTTAAAATAGTACACTTAAAAAGAATGAGCATTGTCAATCAGATTAAATGGAACCACAGGAAATCTTCAGCACTCATTTGACACGAATCTAACCAATCTTCATTTGGGGGAGGTGGAGGTAACAGATGAAGATAAAAAAAATATCCATTATAGGGTATATATTAGTCTAAATCTTGCTATTATAAATATTTTATATAATTTGTCATTCCTGAAATAACAATTAAGTTTACCATGGAGGAAATATGTAGATTGAAAATGTTACCAAATAGGCAAACATTTTATCACATAAAAATTTCACAAAAATCGGGCGCCTGGGTGGCTCAGTTGGTTAAGTGACTGCCTTCGGCTCAGGTTATGATCCTGGAGACCCGGGATCGAGTCCCACATCGGGCTCCCTGCTCGGCGGGAAGCCTGCTTCTCCCTCTCTCACTCCTCCCGCTGTGTTCCCTCTCTCGCTGTGTTTCTCTCTGTCAAATAAATAAAATCTTTAAAAAAAATTTTTTTTAATTTTTCGCAAAAATCAACAACACCTAAAATGTCCATATATAAAAGGGCAAAAAATTGATACAAGATAAGAAATATAGATTAAAACAAATTTGCAGTTCATATTTAGTATCATTAATAGTCATATAAATGGAAATACAAGCAATTAAGATGTTCTATTTTACAAACTTATTTAGGAAGAGGCAAAACTCTGGACAGAAAGTCAAATGTCAATGAAAATAAAATGAAACCCTACATTTCTGGGAAATTAGTACAATTTATTTTGTAGACAACTAAGTAGAAAAGGCAGTAAACTTTGTAGTATCTACTTTAAAGAAAATAACCATAGTATTCAAAGCACATGTATATACAATGAAGACAAGACTAGAATGGGAATATATCAAGCGGCTATGATAGTTGTTTTTGGTATTAAGAGGGATTTTTTTCTATTTTAGTTTCATACATTATCTTTAAATAGTTTTAATGTTTTCATAATTTTAAAATGATTATTATAAAGACATCACTGAAACATGAATATATTGTTATTTAATATTATCAAAAATATAATCTGAAGTTTATAAAAATATGGAAAAGGAAGGTGGGGTATTACACAGAAAAAAGTATTATTAGGATTCTCGAAACAAAGATTTTTTTATTATTATTTTTAACTGGCTAGGTTTGTTGTAACATCTTTTGAACAAGAAATGACATTGATAAATATTTCCCAGATGCTAGATTTTATATGATTTGTCGGAAAATGTAAATGTTTTTTCAATAGACTCATTCACATCCTCTGATAGGTGTTAGCTTTTGTGTATTAGTGCTATTTGACCCTGTAAGAACTCATTTATTTTTAATTTTATAGATTTCATCATTTTTAAATGCCTTTGACTTGTGAAATGTGAAACCTGAGATTTTTCTGGCTAAGCTTCTTCTATTCAAATGACATATCTTTTTTACAGGAAAGCAAAAGGTTTACATCTTATTAACAAAAGTTACAATGTTTTAGAAAAAGCAAAAAGTAAAACAGAAAGACTGAATGCCAAAATGTCAATTCAGTAATATTTGAGGCAAAATACAGCCTACAGAAGATACTAGGTGCTGTTTTAACGCAACCTTTATTAAAGCCACAGTTTCAAACACTTCAATTATTTAACAAAAAGCATTTTTTGAAACTTCCTCTGTGTCTGGCACTTTGCCACCATTTTCACATTTAATCCTCATATTTGTTTATGTCCAGGAATGTGCAGGAGGTGATGAGACGACTGGGCGTCCAACTCAGGTCATCTTCGCCTTGGACCTGGAGTCTCGACCTGAAACTCCCTTCCTCTCCTTACTGTTTCTCTGCCATTTCTCTTACTTACCTATGAGATGCATCCAATCCCTCCTGCAATAACTCTCATGCCTACAATGTACCCTCAGAAGAGCGCCCACTCAATTACTCCTCCAACAAATCATCACTGAGCATCTTAATTTAATTCAGAGTCAAAGTTCTTTCCTTCCTTAGGCTTGAGGTGGCTTCGGGCTCGAAAAATTCTTGGGAGAGAGGCATGTAAGCATCTTTCTCTCTCCCCAGTTCACTTTTCTACTTTCTTTCATTTAGCAGTTCAGGTTCTGACCCATTCAGAGTCAGACACGAGAAGTGAGAGGATTAGAAGAGAACTTAAGAGGGCTGATGCTGTCAGATCCTATGAGAGTTTCCTCTAAGTTTGACAGACACTCAAGGGCCTGTTGATCTTTCTCAGGTGCTGAGGACATTTTCAGATTCTCCCCTGGTGAGCCTCCTTCTCTTAGGGCGGTAGTGTGCCCTCTACTGGCCATTCTCTGCTCCTGTCTCAATCCCAGGCTTCCCACACTCCCCTGTGTTGCTTGCTTTGCTAGATGGTGCTTTTGGAGGCTCACACAGTATGAGTGCAAAAAAAACAGACATTCACTTCACCACCAGTGCAAGTCATCTCCAATACAATGCAGCCTGTCTCTTGCTCTTCTCTCTCTTTCTGGCTAATCTCGACACACCTCCCAGTGCAGCACCTTAGGCTAGCCCAAACCCTGGTGGTACATAGGAACTCCCCACTCTCCTATTTTTTTCTTCATCATTTCTTTGTTGTTGTTGTTGTTGTTGTTGTTGTTGTTGTTGTTGTTGTTTTAAGATTATTTATTTATTTGACAGAGAGAGAGAGAGATCACAGGTAGGCAGAGAGGCAGGCAAAGAGAGAGGAGGAAGCAGGCTCCCCACTGAGCAGAGAGCCCGATGTGGGACTCGATCCCAGGACCCTGAGATCATGACCCGAGCCGAAGGCAGAGGCTTCACCCTCTGAGCCACCCAGGTGCCCTTCTTCATCATTTCTCTCTTAGCCTCAGATAAAGGGGAAATATCTCTTCATTTTTCCCCATGCTGTGAGGGGAGAAGGAAGAAAGGCAGCAATAGGGAGGGACACACAGAATTTCAACAACCCTGCAAATAATTCTATTACTAAAGACTCCTGATGTTTTTAATGCTGGTTTTTGGTAATCCCTAATACTAACTCCTGTTTATAAGTAAGTGCACTGCACCTATTGTATTGTTGTTCTCTTTTTTGCCCTAGGGACATTAAGATACTAAGAACTCCATTTTAATAAGATAATACTTATCACAGCCTCGTTCTTTCCAGTAACCTTCCCCAGGCTACCATGAGTTTGCTCTATGACCCTAGTTCTCAACCTTGCTGCTCTCACACACTTCTCCTCACTTGTAATTCGCTGCACAAAGATGAATTTTTGTTGTTGTTGTTGTATTTTCAGTACTTGGAACTATGAGTGCTCTAAGTAAAAGTACTATGGTACTTTCAGTAATAAAAGTACTTTTATGTTCTCAGTAAATATCAAAATAAAAGAATGACTCCCTTCCAGAAAAGAAAGGGGTTTGACTCAGTTTCCCTTTAGCCAAACTCAGTTCTAAGTTATACTCCCTGTCTTCTAGAACCTAATCAATGGCCTTAAACATTTCTTGTAAGTACTGAAATGAACAAAGCGGCTCAGTCTTTGAACACCCCTTTCAGAAGTCATGGAGAAAGATTTCTCTATAATCACATCTGTTCCAAAATCAAAATTATGCCTTTGTTACCAATGAGTTATCTATTACTAGGTACCTTCAAGCAATAATCAAATGTTGGCTATACTTTAGAACTACATGCTTCTCTGCAAGACAATAAAAATATTACTCATTTTCAGGACACCAGGGTGCCACAGTCAGCTAAGCGTCCAACTCTTGGTTTGGATTTAGGTCATGTTTTCAAGGGCCTGAGATCGAGCCCCTTGCCCCTTGGCTACATGCTAAGTGTGGAGTCTGCTTCAAGATTGTCTCCCTCTCCTTCCCCTCCCTCCCACATGCTCAAGCTCTCTCTCTCTCTCTGTCTCTCTTTCCTTAAAATAAATAAATAAATCTTTAAAAAAATATTTCTCATTTGCAATAGTCATCTCAACTGGATTGTAAAGTGAAGTAATACATTATACGACAGGCAACCTCGGAAATGGTCTCCAGTGATTCCTGCTTCCTGGTGTTCCTCCCTTTCCTTGTATAATGTAGGTAGACCTAATAATCTTCTTCCAAAGAATAGGAGATGACAAAAGTGATGGGATAATCAGTCCTGAGATTAGGTTACAAAAAGAGTGGGACTTCTGTCTTGGGCTCTTTCTTGTTCTCTTGCTCACTCAAGGACAGACCTACATGTCGAGGAACATGGCCCATGGCTAAGAGTAAGCAAGGAACTGAGGCTTTCCTTTCCATAGCCTGTGAGTAGCTAAATACTGTGAGTGAAGTTAGAAGTTAGAAGCAAATCTGGGCTGTCCCACCCGCATCCCACATGTGGAGCCCTCAGAGGAGAAAACAACTCCATCCCACACCCTGACTGCAAATTCAAATTCCCTGAAGGACCCTGGGTGACAGGTGTCCAGCTAAGCTACACCTGAATTCCCAACCCACAGAAATTGTGAAACCATAAACATTGTTTTAAACTGCTGTATGTTGAGGTAATTTGTTATCCAGCGATAAAGCTCATAAGCATTTATACATAAATATATAAATAAAACATGATCCATCTATTCTGCTTCGTCTCTACAGGATATACATTTCCTTTCTAATTTATTAATATTTATATTTTCAATAAAAGCTGAAAGCAAAAATATTTTTATATTTGATTTTCAGGCTATCAGAACTTGCTAGAAACAGAATGCCTGATTAAGTTAATATTTCAAATAATAGGTTATTTAATCACAGAAAGATTAGTAATATTAATAATATTTTAAATGCTACTCAAAAGAGTTTTCCCATATCATATTTCCCTAAGCCTCCAATAGTCCTATAAAGTAGATATTACTTAATTTATAGGCAAGAACAAAACTCAAAAACAGTAGTCTCATACTTACCTGATTCATACATTTTATTTGTTTCCCTGGAGAGCCCTGAACCCCACCTTTATCTAACAAATTCTTCCTCAGGCTTCAAAACCCAGTTAGATTCACTCTTCCTCTTGTTTGCCGCCCAGACTTTTGCAGAATTAATGTCTCCCATCAGAGGAGTAGTCCTGGTGGAGCTTTTCACAGTATCATAATTGCTTTTGCTTGGTAGAACCTTCCTCACTGACTGTAAACTTCTATTAGGCGAAAGTATTTTTCAATAACCTTAACACATATTACGATATCTGATAAAGAGGAGACACTTAATAAATAACTCTTACATTGGTGAATAAAGTACTAAATTATGCATCCTCAGTAAGAGAGATGTCACTGCCAAGAAGACAAAAATGGGCTTTCGGAGAGAGGATCGAACAAAATCTTATCTATTCCATGCATAATATACAATAATAGATGTACTGCAATGTGTAAGCATATATGCAATATGTCTGTGAAATTAAAGTTTCAATGGAAGTGGGCAAATTAGAAAAAAATGTCTAAAAGTTCTCTTTAGAAAGTCAATATGAGAAAGGTTGGAAAACACTGTATTAAATGAACTGTGTAGTTACAGACGTGAAACCTGAACATAAAGTCTCTGATAGAGTTTTTCTGAGACACACATGCAGGCACACACACACACACACACACCTTATCAAAATGAATCCTAATGACATGGCTGATCTACTTTACATGGCCCATATAAAGTTTAGTTTTGTTTTTATATAAATTCCTAAACGTTTTAGCACAACCATATAGGTTAGGGTTTGCAGAGACTAGTTTAACTGTGTATGGAGTAGACAATGGTAATTAATTTGATTGGCTCCAGAGAAGTCAGCCTCTCCCAAGTATTTCCAGCCCATTAACAATCACCTGCAATTCACAGAGCAAAACGGCCTCCCGTTGTCAAGTCGGATTAACGCTTTCCTTAGCCTTTTTGAATGATCCCATGACTAAAAATCAATTGATACACCTGTCATCCATCCGGATCAGCTTCATCCTGACCATTTGTCAAAACTCATGCCAAGTACCTTAGAAAATTTGTCAAAATAATGATAGTGGCTGTTCAACATTCAGTGTCCAAGAGATTTATACAGCAGTCCCATCACCAAAAAATCAACAGCACTGAGTACACATTGTGCATGGTTATTTGTAGAAGGCAAAACTGGGAATTTACTGTCTGGATCTAAAAATGCATGTGATCTTGAGCTAAACAAGGACGGCACACACTTACACCCTTAGGGCGCTCGAGGCCCAGCGACTTTCTGCAAAGGCTCAGCGGAAGTGTCGGTTTATGAAGACAATTTTAAATGACTCTTTCTTAGGTCTCCAACGGACTTTTTTAGAAAAGGAAAAACCAACCCTACATAGGCAATTCCTAAGCAGTTGCAAACATCCATTGAAGTTTTAAACTTCCCATGTTGATTGTTAATAATTGATAACGTCAAGTGAAGGAATCACTTTCATTGCATCTATCTGTGTAACAAGGTTAGCCTTTCCTCCAAAAGGATATCTTCTGGCTGAAAATCTCAGAAATCAGTAACATCTCATTTTAATACTTTAAGCAGTTCTTTCCAGTGACTAAAAAGAAGTGTGAGGATTTAAAGAAGGAAAGTGAAAATCAATCGTTTAAGTGTTTCAGAATTGCAGGGTTTTGCAGGAAAGCACGCCTTATTCTTGCTTTTCACACTAAGTCCCAATTTACTACCATCGCTTTTCCTCCCACACCAGCCTACTGTCAGAGAAGCAGGCAGCTTCAAATACATACTCTGAGTAATGGGGTAGTATAAAATTACAAATATTAATATTTGGGTGTGATGAACATTCCCTGGCCTGGACCAGAGGAAAGAGAGAGGAAAACTAAAAGGTGAGTAGGTTGTGTGAGTCCCTGAGAAAGCACGCCTGCCCAGCCAAACTTCCAGTCTGAGCAAGAAAGGCTAGGCAGAAAGGGTTGGGGAATTTGGAAGCGGAAAGTACCTGTGTCTATTTGCCAGCTTGCCTGGGTGGAGCGTTAGGAAACAATAAAACCCCAGAACTATGCTGCGGAGGGATTTATCTGGGCTGATCTGACTGAGAGAGCCTCGGAAAATTCCCCAGGTCTCAGTAGATCTGCAAAACAAAAGGTTTCCCCTGCACGTGACAGGAGCCTGAAAGGGGCGCAGACTTTAAATCAAGTCCAGGAAGGTCCTGACGGCTAGTATGGGATCAGGGGGACATAGAATGATCTCCTTGAACTGATAAGGAGCTCAGGAAGAACTTGCAGGTTTATAAGAATAGAAAAGAAGAAAAACACAGTAGTGATCTGCATGGTCTAGTTCATTATCCAGCTGGGATAATGGGTGTCTTCGAGGCAGGGCCAGCGGTGGTAGAGGGTTGAATCGCCCATCTGCACCTCCTTGTCTATCCTTCCCACCTCCCTTGGCAATCACCAGATAATCTTTCTTTCCCAAGGATTTTCAGAATTATTTCATGACCTTTTGTCTATCCTTTGTTAGGAATAAACCCACGGATTCTTTCCTCTTGTTCGTTCCCCCATGCAAAGGGGGAACATCAGATACACCTGCTTTCATTCATAATAATATGCTAGGGCTTTAATTCAGATAATTTTCCTTCTCCACTTATGTCAGTCAGTGACAGAGGTAGCTACAGAGTGACTCATAAAGGCCAAAAAAAAAGAGAGAGAGGAAAGAAAAGAAAAAGAGTGGAATAATACTGAGTAGCACTATTTAGGCATTTTTATGCCTAAGTCTTACATCCATAACAAGAGCTACAAACCAAGTGAGTCCATGGATAAAAAATACAATTATTTGTCTTAATTTGAAGTTTTTCTTAAATAGTTTACATCAATTTCTAGAGGAAAAAAACAAATTATTGTAGCCATCTTACTGAGAAAAGAAGGCCATTTTGCCTAGCAGGGGGGAAGATGTATATGTGTTCTGAAAAAAATATTATAACTCGTAGTAATATAAGTTCTCATGAGCCATTTTACACATGTTATATTTCATAAGAAAATTTATTTCCTGATTACCCAAGCAATTTTTCTTCCAATCCCTTTCTTGGGTTCCATGGTGTAATTTTATATTTTTACAATTAAATTTTCCAGGTAAAAATTATTTTGTTTCTGATAGAAGGAATAACAGCTTTCTTAGCATTATTAAAGTCCAGAAAGAATGGGTTTCTTCTGGCCAATGAGTAAAGAGAATTCGGAAAGATTCCAATGGCATATCAGTAGACAATGAAGTGTGAGCAAATCCATCTGGTAATAACTCACAAGTACCTACATGTTCATGAGGGCTTCACTTTCTCTATTTTTTTTTCTGTTTCTGTTGTTTCCTTCATGGAATGTGGCATTCACTGATGTGGGGCAGTTACCAAGTCATCAATGGCTACGTCCCTACCATAAATTCATAAAGCTATCTATTATGCTCAAATGGTATAAAATACTCCACAGGTTTACTCATCACAGAAGTGTTGCTCTCTCCACAACACTGGTACGGGGGAGGGATAACTGGACCAGCCTGTTACCCTCCGGGGGCTGAGCGAGATGGTAAGTGTCGATGGCCCGGCCACCCCCCTGAAACCGGGAAAGAAACCACACCGAGCCGGGAGTTGAGTCAGCAGTGAAGGCGCAGCAATCTCACCTTTATTGTATCAGAGACACAGTTATATAGAGAGGAAAGGAGGGAGTAAAAGAAGGAGGAGGGGCCAATAGGAGCTCATTAGTGGCTATCACTAAGGCCTTAGGCAGATTTCAGGCCAGACTGCTGGGTGGGGCTAAGTTCGCCAGTCTGCCCTTGGGCTAAGAGCTGAGGGCGGGAAGATTCAGCTAGGTCACGTAGGCCGGAAGTATTCCGGAGAAGCCCAAGAGGCCACCCCAGCCGACTTCCACTAATGGCTGCAAACTAGTGGGCGCCAGGAGGTCCCAACAACTCCCCCTTTTTGTTTTATTTGGCAGGGTATAGGCATGCAAGGCCCCTGTCTTAGGTTGTCCCCTTCAGGGGATCTTACCCGTCATTGTGACTTTCAGACCCCTAGCACTTGACCATCCCCAGGCCTGTCTTAGGTTGTCTCTGCTCCAGAGATCTTACCCATCATGGGCTCACGGGGAGGCATTCAGGGCGAGTCAAGGGACCGGACCTCATCATGAGGAACATTAGCGCCAGGGGCAAGCCTCCGGTATTGCACCTGTACATTCATTAGCTGAATTGCATTTAGTCTACTTTGGATAAACTGGATAGCCTTATTTATAACACAGGACAGGTCACGACAGAGACAGCAATTAGATGAGGGGGCGGAGCCAAATGTGCAAGTCTGGCAGTGGTTTCTGTGGTTCCTCAGTAGCAGAGCTTTAACTTGATGAGGGTCACCAAACCCCGCTCCCGCCATTGGTGTGCTTACTCCCAAGAACATCAAAATCAGCATTGGAGGCCTCATTCTGGATTCTGAAAAAGAGGGGAGAGAGAGATATCCTCAGGAGGCAAAGGGCCTTCTGGGTCATCATCAATATCATTGAGGTCCTCCTCCACAGGGGGACAATACTTGAGGTCCCTAGCAGGGACCCAGACTGGCTTCTTCTCAGTAGTAGGAAAGACACAGCCAAATCCTCTCCCGGCTGTAAGAAGGGGGTCTGGACCCCTCCATTCTCCAGTGAGGGGATCTCTCCAACGTACTTGAACTGTTCGATACAGAACAGCTGCTGTCCAGTGTTTTTGAAAAGGTGAAAAATGTTCACCTTTGGAAAAATTTAAAATATTGAGAGTAAATAGGGCCATCTTCAGTTGATCATGGGGGGGGAGTGCTCCCCCTTTTTGTTTTATTAGCTGCGATTTAAGGATATGATTATGTTTTTCCACTATTGCTTGTCCTCTGGGATTATGAGGGATTCCAGTAGTATGAGTAATTTGCCACCTTTTGAGGAATTCAGCAAAGGACTTACTAACAAAACATGGGCCATTGTCAGTTTTGAGTAGGCCCAGAGTAGCAAAACATTGGAGAAAATGACTTTAGATTTTTCTCCTGAATGGGCGGTGGCCCAGCATGCATGGGAGAACGTATTCACTGTTAAAAAGATGTATTTAAGTTTCCCAAAGGAGGGAAAATGGGTAACATCACTTTGGGCAACAGATTAACAACATAAAGGCTGTCAGAGAATAGATTCAGAGGGTCGTTGACCTCAGATAAAGCTAGGACAACAGGGTAAAGTTAATCACTTTTGCGGGGGGGGGGGGGGAATGATGATGGAGGCTCCCTTTTTACCTCCATCGGTAAAAACTAAGGGGAAGGAGGGATCAGCCTCAGAGAGGAAAATTTTCGGGGGCAGCCATTTTAATTGGCTGAAAGAACTCATCCATTTGTGGGGACCATAATGACAGTCCACTGTTCCGGGAAAACCTTCCATGGCTATCGCTAGTCTGGCATTATTTCTTTGTAGCCATGAAAAGTCACTGACCCTAAAAGGGACACTAAGAGAGTGGGGTTCACACCCAAAAAAGGCGAGTGAAAAGATCACGCCCCTAAACAATACAATCAGCCATTTGATCCACCATGGAGTATACTCGGGGTGCTCCTCCCACCGAAAGGTGGATCCAGTGAATAGGTTCCCCTTCCTGGGCTAAAAGGGCAGTAAGGAGTGTTTCTCCTGCTAGGATGTAGAGGATTAGCGGTAAGGTGGGGTCGTATCTTTTTAAAACCGCCTCATCAATAGCTAGCTGAACTCTGGCAAGCACCCTTTTAAGCTCAGGAGACAGAGTTACTATGGAGGTTAAATTAAGGCCTTTTAGCAAGTCAAAAAGAGGTGCGAGAGTAAGGCACACCACTTGATATAGAGGGGGCCCTGGAGAACCGCCCAGGCCAAGGCCCTCAAAT
This sequence comes from Spilogale gracilis, assembly GCA_004023965.1. Classification (NCBI taxonomy): domain Eukaryota; kingdom Metazoa; phylum Chordata; class Mammalia; order Carnivora; family Mephitidae; genus Spilogale; species Spilogale gracilis. The sequence continues at coordinate 29,289 of PITA01014913.1, read as the reverse complement.
CAGCGGCAGTACATGGCTGGTGGGCGAGACCCTGGAGTATAGTCTCTGTCCAAGGGGCATTAGGGCCGTCCTCAATGACAGCCTTCTTTAAGTCCTTAAGATCACCGGGATCCCAGGGGTACCAGGCAGCAGGGCGATTACCACCCAGGTTAACATTCATTTTGTACTTTAGGAAGGGCACATTACCTCCAGAGTTGTTATACTACCATTCAAGTTTAACTCAGAGCTTGATTAACAGTACTTCCTGAGTTCCTTAGCAAATCAAAAAAAAGGCCTAATAAATTAAGAAGACCTCATTTACAATTTAAATTTTGGTAAGTTAGGTAAAACTTTAGAGTTTTAAAGCATAACCCTAAATAGGATTAAATGTAAATCGCAGAAACTGATTTTTCTGGGCAGGCAAGGAGAAAGCAACTGTTTACATTTTCTTATCAAGAGCAGACCAACAAATGGGAGAAAACCTTGCCCTTTGAAAACAGAGAAAGCAGAGTTTCAATCTTCTACTTTAAAATCCATTCATTTTAATTTTGGTCCTTGCTAATATCTAAAATTTTGTTTTAAAGTTTTTCCTTCACAAACTTTCTTACAACTTTTCTTTGCATTCGGATTTTGTCCCATGCCATTTTTCCAAACAACCATCTCACTTAGGACAAAACTACCTTTAACAAAAATGCATTCCCATTCCTTACCTTACTTACTAATTGTAATACGAATTAATTTTAAGAGGTGGAATGGAGAGACCTAATATCTTCCTGAGAAGGTGTAACAACTATAATATCTTTCTCAGGAGGTGCAATAGTTTTAACATCTTTATTAGGAGGTACAGTAATCTTAACACCCCTTTCAGGAGGCAAAGTAACTTTAACATCCTTTTCAGGAGGCACAGTAGCTTTACATCCTTTTCAGGAGGCACAGTAATTTTAACATCCTTTTTAGGAGGCACAGTAGCTTTACATCCTTTTCAGGAGGCACAGTAACTTTAAGAGTTTTGTGCTAATTTATTTCTATAAAGAGTCCTTTTTCTTTAGACTCAATATGGCCCATACATAATCTGGCCCACAATGAGAACATCTCCACCGGTACGTGATCTGTACCATGATTCGCATAAAGGGTCCTCATAGCCTCCTCTACTCTATTCTAAGTTTCTAAACCCAAAGTTCCATCTCTGGGAACCAAGGACGACATTTATCTACAAAGTCTAAAATTTTGTCAGTTGACTATCACATACTTTTACTCCTTTTTTATTTTTTCTCAACATTCACTTTATTATTTCTATGAACATCTTTCTTTAGACTATCACATACTTTTACTCCCCCCCCTTTTTTTTCTGCAACATCTGCTTTATTATTTCTATGAACATACTTTTCTTTATACTATCACATACCTTTACTCCTTTCTTTTTTCTGCAACATCTGCTTTATTATTTCTATGAACATACTTCTTTCTTTATACTATCACATACTTAGAGCACCCCTCCTTTAGTTCTTTGAGGCTCTCCCTCCTCTGCTATAATAAGAGGAAAAGCCAAAACTCTCACCTTTGGCCCTGGCTTTACGATTGGCCAACAGTAAGCAAGAGGTGGGTTTAGGCCTTTTCTTATCATTTTTAGGAGGCCGGCGTAATGGAGGCCAATCTGGATTAAGATACTTAGCAACCTCTTCCTCCAGGTCAAATTTATCCCCACAATCTGCAACTGTTTCTGGGGGATGTATGGGATGGAGAAGGCCATCCGAGCCAAGGGAACCTAGTTGGAGATACATAAGTTGAATCCAGCACTCCCTGCTTTGGCCTTACAAAGGTCTGAGACTGTTTGGAATCCCCGGTTATTTGAGGGGCCTGGGTTGGGCCCCGTACCCAGTTTCTCGACTTATCTGTGTTTTGCTGCTCTGGTTTGCTCAACTGCATAATAGTTGTTCCTGGGTCAAAACTAATAGGGGGAAGCAACATTCCATTTTTATGAAACCTGGAATGGCACTGTTTAGCCCAATGATATCCTTTGTCACAGCGCAGGCATAGAGAGAGGATTTGGGCTTTGGAGGCCACCGGGCAGCATCAAAGGGGTCCAAAGGGCCGCCGCCATGTTCTTTGTTGTCCTCGTTATTATCCCCTTTGACTTTAGAAACAACTTCCCCAGGGAGGGAGGCTAGACTCTCTTTGGGGAACAGGATTCGCCCCAAGGGCGTCCCACCCTCGGTTCTTTAGTATTTGGCTTAGTCTTTGTTTGGGGAGGCCAGGGAGGGAAGCAGCTCTTAAGGGCTGCCAAAACGGGTAAACTCCTAGGGGGGGAATCTCACCCAGGTCAACTTGGGCTTTCCCTACAAGCTGTTCCACCCTGTCCCAGGTCTCCCAGTCCAACAGGTCACTCTCCGGCAACCATGGAGCAACTTTAATCAAGGTGTTCCAGGCTTTTACCACCTGACTATCAAAGTTTTAGGCCCCTACTTTCAAGGGGGACCTTGAGGGATTCAAGGGAGGGGTCGCTTTTGGACGAAGACTGTCCCATAGCTTATGGGAGTACATTTACCCGCAGTCCGATTGGCTCGTCAGCGAAGTGAAGGTTCCTCACACGGGGCACCAGGGGCCCCACGTTAGGCGCCACTTGTTGCTCTCTCCGCAACACTGGTGCGGGGGAGGGATAACTGGACCAGCCTGTCACCCTCCGGGGGCTGAGCGAGATGGTAAGTGACGGCCTGGCCGCCCCCCTGAAACCGGGAAAGAAACCACACCGAGCTGGGAGTTGAGTCAGCCGTGAAGGCGCAGCAATCTCATCTTTATTGTATCAGAGACACAGTTATATAGAGAGGAGAGGAGGGAGTAAAAGAAGTAGCAGGGGCCAATAGGAGCTCATTAGTGGCTATCACTAAGGCCTTAGGCGGATTTCAGGCGGGACTGCTGGGTGGGGCTAAGTTCCCCAGGCTGCCCTCGGGCTAAGGCGGGAAGATTCAGCTAGGTCACATATGCAGAAGTATTCCGGAGAAGCCCAAGAGGCCACCCCAGCTGACTTCCACGAATGACTGCAAACTAGCGGGCGCCAGGAGGTCCCAACACAGAAGGACTGGAGCATTCTCCAGAATCCTTTGTTCACTTTCTCAGACACCCCACTCCCTATTAGTTCCTGGAAAAGTGTATTGACCTTAAGCCAATTTTTACTCCCCTTGTTCTATCACATGCAAAACATGTGCTCTCATCACGCTGAAGTCTATCTGCAGCCAGGTGCAAGGTGGAGCTGAGCTACGTATTAGGACGAGGGAGTGTCCCTCCCTTCACAGGCTTCCTGTGTAGTTGCTCTACACCTGTGATCCCCTACTCTCCCAGACTGTTCCTAAGGCATGTTATGTAAAAAGACTGGGAGTTTCTTTCGGCCAGTTAAATAAATGTCTTGAATACTTTTTTTATTTGCTCAATTTATGTTTTAGATACCTAGTTCAGAAACTTCCAATATTTAGTTCTAAATTAGTATTGTGATTTCTACTATGGCAGCAGAATTTAATAAGAGAATAATGAGTCTCAAAATGACAGGTTTTCTATGTTGACTTTTAAGAAAGTTTTATTATATTACATAGAGAACTTTTCAGTGAATAAGTTGATAAAATATAATCCAAAACATGAATTCAGTTACTCTAGAACCATCTGAATAACGGGAGATTAACTCCAAGATGCACCAAATAATAGTGACATCAATATTTCTTGAACACCTAATATATGCCTCCCACTCTTCTTAAGAGTAAAAATGTATTAACTCACTTAGTCTTCATAATAAAACTATGAGATAGGTGTTATGTCCTTATTTTATTGATGAAGAGAAAGAGAAGTTAATTAAATTTCCCCTACACGGTTAGTAAGAGGCAGAGCATGGACTCAAATCCCTACTACTTTGCTTCAGAGATCCTATGCTTATCTAGAGTGTGTCTCACCTAGAAAAAGTCTTATTGATGCATTCATAAGACCAATAAAACAGAATCAATGGATAGATAGATGATAATAGATAGATGATAGATAGGTAGATGATAGACAGTTGATAGATGTTAGATTGATGATAGATAGATAGATGATAGATGATAGATAGATGATAATGATGATGATGATGATAGATAGATAGATAGATAGATAGATAGATGATAGATAGGTAGATAGATGATAGATAGATAATAGACAGTTGATAGATGTTAGATTGATGATGATAGATAGATAGATGATAGATAGATGATAGATGATAGATAGGTAGATAGATGATAGATAGATAGATAGATAGATAAACAGATAGATGATAGCTGATAGTTGATAGAGATACCTATTCCTGAGGCTGTAATTCAAACTTATCCATACTTGAAGCTTCACATCCGTCTCAAATATACTTTTTTTCATTCAAAACTATCTTCCTTTTACTATATCAGGAGCCCTGGATACAGAGATGACCAAGAGGCAGATTTTTCACTTATGAAGTTCATAGTCTAGAAGGGAAGACAGACAAGAAAATAAATTATTACAACACCACAAAACAAAAACAACAAAAAAGCCAAAGCTAAAAGGGAATAGGAGTAGAAAATAAGAAGAGAGAAAGCTTTTATAATTTTGCTATTATAAAACATCCTTTAAAATGCATTTAATCTGCATATTTGAAATTTCTAAGATGATTGAATAGAGAATTTCCTTTTTCCATCTTTTGGTCAGGTTGGGGATAGCAGACCTAGGCTGGTAAGAAGTTTTCAGACAGCATCGGAACAGTTAAGGCAAGTTAAAATAAGCAGTTAAAAACAAGACAACAGGCTCAAAATGGACTTGGTTATGCTAAGCCCCATGACACCAAACTGAGACTTAATTAGGATTTCTGCTCTCCCAGAAATAAAATCTTACACCAGTCAACTGGGAATCTCCTGATCAGCACTAGTTTGATGATCTACCTGACAGACCTCTGCCATCCCCTAAACAGAAGTAGCTTTGCAATAATCAGCCCACTTTTTTGCCTACTATAACTTTCCTGTTCCTGCTCCCTTCTACCCATAAAAGTCTTTCATTTTGTACAGCAACTTGGAGTTCCTTCCTATCTGCTATATTGGATGCTGCCTAATTCAAATCAATTTTCACTCAAATAAATTGTTAAAATGTTTAATATATCTCAGTTTATCTTTTAACACTGGGGAAGCCACTCTCATGCAGCACATTGCTCAGGGCAAAGATTTGGGCCACACAAATTTTTGCTTGATTTTCATCTTGGGAACCGAAGAACTTCGTAGGTTTGGGGAAGTCACTTATAGCTTAGTAAGCACATACCTATGCTGACCTGAATTTTATTCCCAACTCAAAACCGGTACAAACGTCTTTGAAAAACTGAACATCATTTCTCTATCAAACTTCTGTTGTATTTTAACTAAACCTAATGTTTCTCAATATTTCCTAAGTGTCAGGCATTGCTTGAAGTGCTTCACAAACATTTTCCCATTTAAAACTCATAAAGCCAATTTCAAGTTTCCACATTACTCTTGAGGAAATTAGGCCACTTAGAGATAAAGTTAAAATGCCCAAGGTCCTGGAGCTAATAGATGGTGAGGTTGGAATTCAAACCCAGATGGAGTGGACAAAAGAGTCTGCCCTTGAACCTACCCATAGTAACTTGAACTTTGCATCTGTGCTAATGCATTTTACTAGGTTTTAGATCAGATATTTGCTTCAGAAGTGACTTTTGAAAGCCTAGGCCACTTCTAAGCTTGGTCATTTCTAAATAAATATTTTTCAAAGTAAGTAGTCTGAGCTCTTTGTGCCTGTTAAGACCAATTGAGAAATAACTCCAGCTTAAGAAACTGCTATGCAGATGCATTCCAATGAGTGGTAAAGTGAAAACCTCTCCCAAAACTTATTGACTGATTCAGTGAACTTTTTTAATTTATGCAGATCTCTGTTGGATTTTACTTGGTTTTTAATGGTCCATCAGAAGGAATGATGTTCAAACCCCTTCAAATAAATTTTTGACATACAGTCATAAGTCCGTAGATAAGCGGACTCACTAATCCTTAATTTTGTTATTTGTTACTATACAACTTCCTTCAAAAATATTTTATGTCTTATCATATATTGTGATTGATAATGTCACAAGGAATGTAATGAAAGTTATAATACTATTTTATGTTAAGGCAGCCTAATTTATACTATTTGTTAATACTTTCCTTTGAATTGCATTTCCTATTATGACCTTGTGCAATATTGTCTTAGTCTATTAAAAAATGAATAAACAAATTGTTTATAGCCATACAACAAAATACCACTCAATGATTTAAAAAAAAAAAGGAATAGTCTATTAATTGACACAAGAATGTGGATAAATTTCAGAAACATTTAATGAAATGCTTTAATTTGCTAAAAGAATACACACACACACACACACACACACACACACACACACACACTGTATGATGGAATTCATAGGACTTCCAAGAATGTGACGGGGGAGGTCAGAAGTGATACTTTTGTACATGGAAGAAATTGACTAGAAGTACACATAAGAGATTTTCTTCAAGGGATAAAATATTGCCTATGTTATTTGGGGGATGATTCCATATCCAATTGCCAAAGTTAATGAAACTAAAACTTTAAGATTGGTGTTTTTTTATTATTTATGGGTTTTGCCACAGTAACAAATAAACAAAAAGTAAATCTGCAAAAGCATTTATACCATGAACTCATTCATTCATAATGATAATATATACGTATTCATACATTTACATCAGAGTTCCTCTACCTTGGCACTAATGGAGTGTTGGGCTATGTAAGTTTTTGTTGGGGAGTGAGACAAATGGTTGTCCTGTACATTGCAGGATATTTAGAAGCATCTCTGACTACTACCCACTAAATGTCAGTAGCATCCTCCAATTGTGACAGCCAAGAATTCCTTCAGGCATTGCAAATATCTCTTGGTGGGCTCTGAGGGGTGGAGGCCTAAGCTGATTGAGAACCACTGATCTGTACGTATGTATACACAAGAAATGGTATTTGGAGGAACGTTTGCCAAGATGAGTGTAGTGGTTACCTTTGGATAGTGGGAATGCAGATATTTTACTTTCTTCTTGTAAATGAATATATGTATATTATCATTATGCAAGAATGGGTTTACAGTCACATGCTTTTGCAGACCTGCTTTTCGTTTTTTTATTGACATGAAAAGCACAAATAATAAAAAAGCACAAATCTTAATGATTCCATTTGATTAATATTGACAACACCTTCCACACCACACACACACACACACACACACAATCAGCATATATCATTTACTCATATACTCAAATCTATTTTAAAATCTGAATGTCTTCCAGTTATCACAGAGTGTCACTCATATGTGGAATATAAGAAACAGCAGAGAGGATCATAGAGGAAGGGAGGGAAAACTGAGTGGGAAGAAATCAGAGAAGGAGACAAACCATGAGAGACTCTTACCTATAGGAAACAAACTGAGGATTGCTGGAGGGCTGGGGTGTGAGGATGGGGTAACCATGTAATGGGCATTAAGGAGGGCACTTGATTTAATGAGCACTGGGTATTACACACTATTGATGAATCATTAAACTTTACATCTGAAACTAATGATGTACAATATGTTGGCTAATTGAATTTAAATAAAATAAATAAAATCTAAATGTCTTAAAAATGAACAGTATACCTTCTGGGAAAATTCAAACACAGGCCACTTTAGCACATTGTTCTTTTGCCATGCTCACATCTCCACTAGACTTCTGCCCACTTCATGGATGAACATGGCCCTGACAGGGGTTTGCTGGAGACAAGGTTCCGTAGGACTGAAGCTGAAGCTGGCAGCAACTAGAAGTGTCAAAAACTATGAAACAAACCCAGGGACCAGGCAACTCTGGTGCAGCTCTGGAGGCAGAGAAGCTCTGATGCATTCCAAGACAGAGGGCTCAGAAATGGGTTATAAGTTGGAATCTGGAGTCACCGTCTAAGAGACACAAAAAAAGTCAGAAACAAACAAGGCAGAAAGAAAGTGGCCCATGGTGAATCATTCTGAATGATTGTTACCTTTGAAATATGTCCTTTAAAAAAAAAAAAAAGATTTCATTTATTTATTTGTTAGGGCTTGAGGGGAAGAGCACAAGCAGGGAGAGCAGTAGACAGAGGGAGAGGGAGAAGCAGGCTCCGTGCTGAGCAGAAAGTGTGGTGCAGGGCTTGATCCAAGACCCCAGGATCATGACCTGAGCCAAAGGCAGATACTTAGCAGACTGAGCTACCCAGATATCCCTTGAAATATGTTCTTTTAAGAGCTAGATGACCACTTAGAAAATGAATTATTTCTAATTAGAAGACAAGAAGTAATGTGAGGGAGTACACATCTAAAATGAACCTAAGTTCCCCCTCATCCATTCAGCACGCTGGTGACATTCATCTTTGCTCAGGGTTTGCCCATTCAGTCTCAGTATCCCACCAGTGTCTGAATTTTGTTTTCAGATCACATTTCTTGCTCTGAGTTCATGACTCAGACATTAAGACAGCCCTGGATTTCCTGACTCATGGTGTTCCTTACCACATCCCTGCCCTCCTCTAGCACTTTTCCCTTCTGGTCCTTTTAAATAACTACTCCATTGACCCAATTGCATTCCCTGTGACCATCCATATCAAGCTGAATGAACATGCAGCATATTACAGGGACAATGCACCACAGAGATCTTCAATCTTCAGTATCTACTGTGGAACTGGTAACTTAATAAACATATCTGGAAAACCCAAAGCCAGCAAACTAATTACAGTTTACTAGTTGAGAAAATCTGGTATATAACCAGGTTGTGAAAGGATCATAGCAAAGACTGTTGATTTTAGACTTTTTTTTTCCGTGAAATACTAGTTCCTAGAAAGTGAGAAGTTGAAACATCGTAATGTATTTTTTTAAGATTTGTTTTAATGTATGAGAGAAAGGAAGTGTGGAAGGAGCAGATGGAGAGGGATGAGCAGACTCTGAGCTGAAATCCAAGAGCCCCACATGGGGCTCGATCTCATGACCCTGAGATCATGACCTGAGACAAACTCAAGAGTGGGTCACTTAAATCAGACAATAAAAAGAAATAAAAGGTATTCAAGCTGACAAAGAAGAAGTCAAATTCTCTTTCTCTCTCTCTCTGCCAATGACATCATACTTCATCTAGAAAACCCAAAAGTCTCCACCCTCATTACTAGAACTCATTCAGCAATTCAGTAATGTGGCAGGATACAAAATCAATGCACAGAAATCTGTTGCTTTCTTATACACTAACAATGTAATTGTAGAAAGAGAGATTAGGGAGTCAATTCCATTTACAATGGCACCAAAAACCATAAGATAACTTGGAATAAACCTAACCAAAGAAGTAAAGGATCTATACTCTAGGAACTACAGAACCCTCATGAAAGAAATGAAAGAAGACTTAAAAAGATGAAAAAATATTCCATTCTCATGGATCAGAAAAATAAACATTGTTAAAATGTCTCAGCTGCTCAGAGCAATCTACACTTACAACACCATGCCGATCAAAATATCAATGTCATTTTTCAACATGCTGGAACAAACTATCCTAAAACTTGTATGGAACCATAAAAGACCCTGAATCACCAAGGAAATGTTGAAAAAGAAAAACAAAGCTAGGGACATCATGTCGGCTGATTTCAAGCTATATTACAAAGCTGTGATCACCAAGACAGCATGGTACTGACACAAAAACAGACAAATAGACCAATGGAACAGAATAGAGTGCCCAGATATAGACCCTCAACTTTATGGTCAACTAATCTTTGACAAAGCAGAAAAAAATATTCAGTGAAAAAAATACAGTCTCTTCCATAAACGGTGCTGGGAAAATTGGACAGCTATATACAGAAGAATGAAACTTGACTATTCCTTATACCACACACAAAGATAAACTCAAAATGGTTGAAAGACTTCAATGTGAGACAGGAATCCATCAAAACCCCAGAAGAGAACTTTGGCAGTAACCTCTTCAGCATCAGCCACAGCAACTCCGTTCAAAGAAACAGATGTAGTGAAAATAAGGGCCACATGCACCCCAATGTTCACCTAATTGCCTCCAAATGCAAGGTAAGCAAAAGCAAAAATAAAATTTTTGGACTTCATTAAGATAAAAAAACTTCTGCACAACAAAAAAAAAAAAGAAAAGAAAAGAAAAAATGGTCAATAAAACAAAGAGGCAATGCATGGAATGGGAGAAAATATTTGTAAATGACACTACAGACAAAGGGCTGATATCCAAGATCTATGAAGGACTTCTCAAACTCAACATCCAAAAAATAAATAAGTCAGATAATGGACAGAAGATATGAACAGACACTTCTTTAAAGAAGACATACAAATGGCTAACAGACACATGAAAAAGTGTTCATCGTCATTAACCATCAGGGAAATTCAAATTAAAACCACATTGAGATACCACTTTGCACTAGTTAGAATGGCCAAAATTAACAAGGCTATTAATAAGGTGTTAGAGAGGCTATAAAGAAAGGAGAACACTCTTATATTGTTGGTGGGAACATAAGTTGGTGCAGCCATTTTGTAAAACAGTGTGGAAGTTCCTCAAAAAATTAAAAATAGAGCTACCTTATAACCTAGCACTGCACTACAGGGTATTTACCCCAAAGGTACAGATGTAGTGAAAAGAAGGGCCACATGCACCCCAATGTTCATAGCAGCAATGTCCACAATAGCCAAACTGCAGATAGAGCTGAGATGCCCTTCAACAGATGAATGGACAAAGAATGTGGTCCATATATACAATGGAATATTACTCAGCCATTAGAAAAAGGATGACCCAAATTTTGCATCAACATAGGTGGGACTAGAGGAGATTATTTTTTTTAAGAATTATTTATTTAGTTGACACAGAGAAACACAGATAGAAAGGGAACACAAGCAGAGGGAGTGAGAAAGGGAGAAGCAGACTTCCTGCTGAGCAGGGAGCCCGACTTGGGGCTTGATTCCAGGACTCCAGGATCAGGACCTGAGCTGAAGGCAGATGCTTAACAATTGAGCCACTAGGAGCCCCTAGAGGAGATTATGGTAAGTGAAATAAGTCAAGCAGAGAGAGTCAATTATCATATGGTTTCACTTTTTTGTGGAACATAAGGAATAGCATGGAGGACATTAGGAGAAGGAAGGAAAAGTGAAGGGGGGAAAATCAGAGGAGGAGAAGAACCATGAGAGACTATAAACTCTGGGAAACAAACTGGGGTTTTAGAGGGGAGGGGGAGGGGAGTGAGCCCAGTGATGGATATTTAGGAGGGCATGTATTGCTTGGAGCACTGTGTGTTCTATACAAACAATGAATCATGGAACACTACATCAAAAACTAATGATGTACCATATGGTGACTAACATAACATAAAAAAAAATAAATAGCAACATGGGAAAATCTTTTAGGTATACATACTCTAAATTCTTATTAAATTATGTCATACTACATACAACTTACTAATAATACATCATGCTAACCTATGCAGTTCTATTCAAGTGTTACAGTAAGTATTTGAAGATAAGAAAAAAAAAAAAGAGTAGGTCACTTAACTGACTGAGCCACCCAGGCACCCTGAAATATCATAATTTCTGATAACAATGCCATGTGTTCTTCATTTTTAGAGCCCATAATAGTGACTCCAATCATTTGAACATAAAACGAGCACAATGAATGATTATTTAATTATCTAGAAAGTTTACATAAATGGTACTAAAAATGTAACTTTCCATTTCTTATCTTAATCCAGCCAAATAAATGTACAGAATCACAAAATGAATCTGTTCTTCTCCCCTCAGTTCCAGTGATCAACATCAAGAACTTTTAATTAGTCAATCCCTGCTCCTCCTTTACAAATGTTTCAAATGTTTATTTCATGAACTCAAATGGTGTTATGTAGCTGTTCTGATTTATACAAGTATTATTTTTAAGGATAAATAGAAATTTGGAAATAGTTTAGTGTAGTGATCCCACTATTAATTTAAAACTTTCATCTGAAGAGAAATCTAAAGTTACTTTACTATCTTTACTGTTTTCAATGAATGTAGACTTTTAACAGATTTTAAAATAATGTGGTTAAATGAGCAAATACTTGCATTCTCTTACTCTGATTTCAAAATTATCATTTTTCTTTTACCTTTACTATCAAAATCAAAACTGTATTCTTACTGAAGACATTATCATCAAAATTACACACACACACACAAATATCAAAACTTTAGGGTAAAATTAAAATATGATCCTGCACTAAGGCATTATTTAGTATCTAAAAGAAAAAATAAGTCTTTTGGAATTGGAAATATGTATGGAAAGTTTTCCAAAAATGAGAAATTGGCTATAAGGAAGGTGAATATAAATGCTAATTCAAACGTGAAGCTTCTACTTTTTAATATCTTATTGAATACTGAGTATTTAGGAAAGGTGATTTAATATTTCTTGAAATATGTGCTTTAAATGAACTAGTTCATAATGTATGTGTTCACTGTTTATCATATCAAAGCAAAGTAAATCTCTATGCCCTTCAAAATAACTTTTTGCTGCATTAAATCCCAACTATATGAAATGATTGCTATTTGGACAACATTCATTTTCTATGACAATGCATGATATTCTCAAACTCAAATGCTATGATTGATCCTGGTCAAACATTTAGTTCTAAGCTTGATGCATTTCTGTGCCCTGAAATCTCCTACATTTCCTAATATTTCCAAGATTCACTTTATAAAATTCCAAAAGGAAATCTAATTACTGCCAGGAAAATGATTTCCAAAATGACTTACAACCAGGAAAACATAATCATGAGAATTGAAAGGAAGGACCACTAGATTTTCTAAATAGCTATGTTATTTTTATAAAAAAGAATGTACTCTAAAAAAAAGAAAATAGAAAAACGAATGTACTCCAATTCAGGACAAAAATATAATCACATTTGGATTTGTTTTTTAATATATCTAAATAAAAATTAATATTTAGGTTTTTAAAAAGTATAACACTTATACATCCCATTTTTATGTGAAACTAAATATGTGATAATAAAGTCTCTATATTGTCATTAAAGACTCATTTTAAAAGTTGATATGCTGATTTGCAAACCAATATTTTATCTATAAACATTTTTCGAAGCTTTTCAACTGTGATAATATCACAATAATATTTTGGGTATTAAAATAACTGACAGCATGGGGCGCCTGGGTGGCTCAGTTGGTTAAGCAACTGCTTTCGGCTCAGGTCATGATCCTGGAGACCCAGGATCGAGTCCCACATTGGGCTCCCTGCTCGGCGGGAAGCCTGCTTCTCCCTCTCTCAGTCCCTCTGCTTGTGTTCCCTCTCTAGCTGTGTTTCACTCTGTCAAATAAATAAATAAAATCTTAAAAAAATAAAATAAAATAAAATAAAATAAAATAAAATAACTGACAGCAGACTTAACAGTGATATTAACAAATACCACATTACATTTCTTTAAAATATAAACACAGCTTTTAAAGTGTTCTCTGCTTGAAATGAAATGAATGACACGATATACCGCTTACATCTGTAAAAATTTATAAAATCACATTTCTCTGAGGTTAAAAAAAATGGACCCAGACTAGATATGATGTCTGGGATTTGCTTCGAAAAATCCAGGACTTGGAGAGTGAGTGACAGGGAAGAAATGACACAAGACTAGCTGGCAGCAGATGATTTTTAATGTCAGATGGTGAACTCACATGGTGGAGGTTTAGGGTACAGTGGCAAGCACAGGGGCGAGTGGGGAGGGCAGAAAAGTGGGTCATTATATTATTTGATCAACTTTTGTGCATGTTTGAAACAAAGAGTTTTAAAATGAATAAGAAATGTATGCAGTCCATATTCTTGTGTTATTTTTACATTTTAAGTAATATACATATATATATATTTTTTATTGTTACTTAATTTTTTTTCCAGTGTTCCAAGATTCATTCCCCATTCCCCACACCCAGTGCTCCATGCAATAGGTGCCCCCAGTACCCACCACCAGGCACTCCCATCCCTCCACCCCCCTCCCTCCAAGTCCCTCAGTTTGTTTCTGTGTCCAAAGTCTCTGTTGTTTCGTTTCTCTCCCTGGATTACCCTACTTCCCATTTACTTTCCTCCTCCCACTGTCCTCCAGGTTACCCCTCATGCACCACAAGTAAGTGAAACCATGTGATACTTGACTTTCTCTACTTGGCTTATTTCACTCAGCATAATCTCTTCTAGTCCAGTCCATGTTGCTACAAAAGTTGGATATTCATCCTTTCTGATGGAGGCATAGAAGATATACAAATGGCTAACAGACACATGAAAAAATGTTCAGCGTCATTAGCTATCAGGGAAATTCAAATCAAAACCACACTGACATACCACCTTACCCCAGTCAGAATGGCCAAAATTAACAAGTGTTGGAGAGCCTGCGGGGAAAGGGGAACCCTCTTACACTGTTGGTGGGAATGTAAACTGGTGCAGCCGCTTTGGAAAACAGTGTGGAGATTCCTTAAAAAATTAAAAATAGAGCTACCCTATGACCCTGCAATTGCACTACTAGGCATTTACCCCAAAGATACAGATGTAGTGAAAAGAAAGGCCATATGTACCCCAATGTTCATCGCAGCAATGGCCACAATCACCAAACTGGAAAAAGCCAAGGTGCCCATCAACAGAAGAAAGGATAAAGAAGATGTGGTACATATATATACATATATATTTTACTTAAAGAACAAATTTGTTTAAAAAAATGTATGGTCCCTTTTCCCTTAATGTAGCAGAAGAAATGTCTTCTAAAGTGACTTTCTCTATTCATAAATTTGCTTATATTAGCTGTTTATATATGGGCAATTTTTTTCTTCACAAGGGAACCAAATCTGCCTAAGGAAATGTTTTAATAAAATGTTTAACAAAATAAAATAAAATGTTTTAATAAGACATTTTCTTCAAAATGATCTTTTCTACCATATCAAAGAGACAATTTCAGTCAAAACTTATAGCTACTAGGTAATCAATATGTTTGGCCTTTACTTGTATCTCTGTATGATTGGTGAACTGCATAGACTTCATGCAAATAATAAATAGGTAGATTGCAAACAAGTGATCCAGGACCCATGGGGGCAAAATGAGAATCCCATAGAAGAGTAATTTTTTTGCTCACGTGAATAACATGCCAAAGCAGATAGGGATGCCAGGGGTTGAACTAGTAACATAACAAGAGCCATAATAGCTAACATTTTTAGAGGGTTCACCATGACTCAGCCATTATTTACATCTACATGTCCTTTTATTCTCTCAATAACTTTATAGATCAGCATTATGAGAATCTCTATATCGTAAATGCAGAAAAGAAGATTCACAGAAGCTATGTATTCCCAGGGTTCCCCATGAGAAGTGAATCCAGAAATCAAATTCTGATCTCTCTATCCAAAGTTTGAACTCTTAAACACTGTTAATTGCCACATCATGAACCATTAACATATTACTCTTGAGATAGAATAAATTGTTAGACATTATAATACTTTTTCTTATAAAGAAATATATAGGGGAGCCTGGGTGGCTCAGTTGGTTGGACGACTGCCTTCAGCTCATGTCATGATCCCGGAGACCCGGGATCGAGTCCCACATCGGGCTCCCTGCTCGGCGGGAAGCCTGCTTCTCGCTCTCTCGCTCCCCCTGCTTGTGTTCCCTCTCTGGCTGTGTTTCTCTCTGTCAAATAAATACAATCTTTAAAAAAAAAAAAAGAAAGAAATATATAAAGAAATAGCATAATTTAGGATATTTGTGTAAATGATTTATGTATATGAATGATGTTAGTGTTCACTGAGTATCATTTTTATATGTTTTTATCTAGTCATCACTCAGTAAATATTTGTTTCAGATGATTTTACATAAGCTAATATGCCATACTATATTGGGTAAAAAGTAATATATGTCAGGGTTCTCCTTAAGATTTCTTACCTGAAGGAACTGAAATGTTAGCACTCATTTCACTGATCTCAAAATTTAACCTAATCTCTCTCTCAGAATTAGTATTATATTTTTTTATCATTGTATCACCTGAAATCTTTCCCACTATTTACATAATTGTGAAGTAATGAGAAATTGACTCAAATTTATCATATATCCAATGACTGAATAATAAACTGATCACGAAAAAGTGAACATAATCCAGTTTGGGGTGATTCTGAGAAATACAAGTGGCATGTTGAAAGACATAATGTATAATGATTTTAGGTGCACATTTTGTGATTCCCTCTGCCCCTTTATTCACTCCTAGGGTAAGAGCTCAGCATGTCCCAAGGCTTCTCTGTTCACTCAATCTCAAGAGTCACAGGAACGTTCTCAATTCTGTTATCTCCAGCCCAAAATAGTAATTGGAAATCTGATCTTGTGTGTTTTTTCTCCTCACTAAGTTCAGACCTGCTTCAGACTGGAAGCCTGCAATAGGTTTTTTTTTTTTTCCTCTATTTCTTATATTTCTTCAACCATTCATCTCTATGCCAAGCTTGCCAGTAGTTCTTCACTTCCTTACCCACCCAACGCCCCCACTCTTGGATATTCACCCAAGCAAATTAAAAACTTATGTTCATGTAAAATTTGTACACAGATGTTTATAGAGCATCATTCGCAGTCACCAAAAACTGGAAACAACCTAGCCATCCTTCAGCAGGTGAATAAGTAGACAAACTGTGGAACACTTCACAGGGTAATACTGTTCAGAAATCAAAAGGAACAAACTAGATTCACGCAGATTTATAGATGAATTGTAATGTGTTCTACTTTACACAGTAAAAGAAGCCAGATGAAAAATGTTAACATATGGTATGACTGTTGATGTGACATTCCAGAAAACACAAAACTATCTGAACAGAAAACAAGTTAGTGGTTGCCAGGGAGTAAAAACTGAGAAAAGGAGTCATTTAGAGCTTTCTTAAGGTAACGGAACAGTCCGTTATAGCCCTGGAGTGCTGGAGACATGGCTCTGCATTCATGAAACCCATGAACTGTACACAAATAGTGAATTTTACTATATCCAGTTTTGAAAAATATCAATCAATCAGGATGCCAGACAAACACTAGAAAGAATGCAGACTGTGACAGACGAATATAACTGCGTGCTTGACATAGCCTCACAGAGCTAAGGAATAACATCTTCTAAGTTGCTTGAAAAATGACATTTTGAGGGAACCTGGGTGGCTCAATGGGTTAAAGCCTCTGCCTTCGGCTCAGGTCATGATCTCAGGGTCCCCGGATCGAGGCCCACATCGGGCTCTCTGCTCAGCAGGGAGCCTGCTTCGTCTTCTCCCTCTGCCTGCCTCTCTGCCTACTTGTGGTCTCTCTCTGTGTCAAATAAATAAAATCTTTAAAAAAAAATAACATTTTGACTCAATATTCTAAGTCTAAAGACAAAAAGGACTATACACAAACACTATATTCCAGATGGTAAATTATTTCTCACATTATTAAATTATTAAATATTATTAAATATTCTCATATTATTAAATTATCATATTAAATTATATATCATATTAAAATTCTGAAACCACTTCCTATGGTCCGTATATGAGAGTTCTTTTTCTCATCATGGGAGAAAGAAGTTACAAATAATAAAAAATGGGAATGCTACAATAAAACCATGGTTCCTTTCTGCTCGGCAGGAAGCCTGCTTCTCCCTCTCTCACTCCCTCTGCTTGTGTTCCCTCTCTGGCTGTGTTTCTCTCTATCAAATAAATAAATAAAATCTTTAAAAAAAAAAATGGCTGACTCCTACACTCGGACAGGGAAAAGGTAAGATGTACCTGGAAGATCTTACAGTGTCATAAACTGAGAAAGTGCTCAAAACACAAAAGATAAACATGTATCAAACGGACACAGGAGTCAACGTGGAAGAGCTCCCAATGGCAAAGTTGTAGCAACATGAACAGTAAAGTAAGTAATTTCCTTAATTCCTTAATTTCTCAAGGAATAAAATAAATGTCCGAGATGACATACTGATACAAAGGAATAATAGAGAAGGGACAACTCATCCTTACAAAAGAATTCCAATGAATAAATGTAGAAAGAATGAGGGAAATAGAAACTCACCATTAAAACATTGTAACTGCACAGGCAAGACCCATGCTTGATGTGAAAATTAGTGGGAGAAACTTTAAGCATAGAAAATAGCCTCAAAGAATCTTCTTCAAAATATTTAGTATTTACTGTGATGGTCTTAAGTTAGGTCCACAGAGTCTTTGATATCACTCTTTCCAGGAAGTGTTTAATTCCTCTCGCCTTATGTGTACATTGATTTGGTGATCACTTCTAATGAAAAGGGCAGGTTCAGCTAATTTTGTTAGATTAGGACATGTTTGCATCTTGTCTACATCTGCTTTCTTGCTGCACTGCAGAGTTAAGTCATTGTGACAAGGGATAATATAGCCCACAAAGCCTAAAATATTTACTAACTGATTTTTTACAGAAGTTTGCAGGTCTCTAGAGAAAGGCATAGAAAGGAGAAAGGAAATAACTTTGCATTGGATAATGCTGGCAGATACCACCTTACCCAAGTGATCAAGGTTAGCATCACCAGTGATAATTCAGGTTGATATCATAAACACTTGGCTATCATATAAAGAGAAGTGCGTATCATCTCTCTCCTCTCCTTCCCCAAAACCTATAACCAGTAGTCTCCAAAACTGTTGAGGTCATGAAAGATAAGGAAATATGGAGAAACCCACAGGTTGGAAGAGATTAAGAAAGCATAATAATTAAATGCAATGTGGCATCTTGGAAAGGATTATGAAACAAAAGAGAAAAACTTATGAACTCTAAAGCCTATATTTTAGGTAATAATATTATACCAGTATTAATTCTCTAATTTTGCTATTGTGTGATAGTAATGTTATAGGAAGCTGGATAAAGAGTATTTGGGAACTCTGTTTTATTTTTGCAAATCTCCTATAATTCTAAAATTATTCCAAAATGAAAAGTTTTTAAAAATAAAGGGCAGCCTTTTCCATACTCCCACAGCATCACGAACGAGGTCAAACATACTAGTTAAGGACCAAGCAAGAAGAGCCTATGTGGTAATTTTGGTAAATAAAGATATAGTGAAGCAAAGAGAACTCTTCTTTTTTTCCTTTGGAATAGTAGGTATAGAGATACACAATCTTCTAGTACAGATGCCCATCCTGTGTCTATAAAAGGAAGCAGATCAAAGAAAAAGAAAGCCAGAAGCAGATCAACTGTGCTGAAATTATTTGAATCAACTGCAGTCTCCTGGATTCCCACCTTCATAAGACAAAGAGTTCACTTTTATTGCTTAAAAAAAGAAGGCAACAAGAGCTCTGTTATAGCATCCTATCACAAGGACAACCTCTTCAAGGGCGAGAACAAAACTCTCTCCATCTGTTAATTGATTGTTATCACTCAGCTATGATAAAAAGATTATGGAAAATATTATTTGAGGATACAGATGCAAAAGAGTCATAATGCTAACGAATAATTTTATTGATTAGGCTAGAGCTCCATGTTGGGTTAAGGGTATAAGGGAGGGAAAATTCATCTGTATAAACATAATTGTAGGTAAAAATATGTGGTAAAAACCTAGCATTATGACTTTGGGAAGTGTCTTAAATCTCTTGAGTTTCTGTTGCTTTTCTTGTAAAATGGGTATGATAAACTTCTTCAATGGGATGGCATGAGGGTGCCAAATGAATTTACAGATGTAAAAGCACCTGAGAAAATGTGAAATACCATATAAACAGAAGGAGTTGGTGTTATCAGTTCAATACATGACACTTCCTGATGTATTTCATTTAGCCAAGTGTTAGAGTTTTCAGATTTCAAAATTCCCACTCAACCAGCTAGGAGACATACATATGAACAAAAAAGCCTAATATCATTGAGAAACACAAACAAGAGCAATACATATACAAACCATGTCTTATATATACAGAGGTAGATTAGGCTGGATGGAGAAATGCAGTCAATTTATCTACCATTCTTACAATGTTTTCTAAGACTGCTTTGTTGAAATGTAATTGGCATACAGAGGTCTGCATATGCTTAAAATGTAAATTTTGAGCAGGTTGGGCATATGTATATACCCATGAAACTATCACCACTATCAAGACAATAAACATATCCATCATCCTCCAAAATTTCTGCATGTCCTTTGCAATATCTCCCTCTCTGCATTCCCTTCCTTGCCCCCATTTCCAGACAAATGCTTGTCCTATATGACCTTGACCCGAAACACAGGGATTAGGAAAAAATATGGTTTTAAATTTATGCAAAATACAGGATTTTTTCATTGAACTTCCAAGTTGCCTCCTCTGTTGTTCTTTTTTTATTATTGTATTTATTTATTTAAGAAAAAGAGAAACAGGAAAGCACACAGGAGCAGGGGGTGGGGGAAGTGAGGAGCAGAGAGAGAGGGAGAAGAATACTCCCTGATGAGCAGGGAGCCTGATGTGGGGCTGGATCACGGAACTCCAAGATCATGACTTGAGCCAATTGATTGAACTTATGCTTGAATTGATGCTTAATCAACTGAACAACCCAGGTGCCCCCTTCTTGTTTTTTTGATATAATACAGAAACCTACATCTATATATTATGAGGTGAGAAATGAGTGTGTGTGTGAGAGAGACAGACAGAGATAGAAGAGAGATATTTCCCACATTATAACAAATTGTATGGCTCCCCTTTTCTAATACCTAATACGTACAGAACTACTGTGGGGTTGATAAGGCTTAAGTAATATGTTTGCAGCCTAGGTAGTAATTCAGTTTCTTAGGGTGGCAATTTGAGATAACTGTACCTGCCAACAGAACCGAGAAGTCACTCATCCTGACATCCTATTATTACTGTCAGTACCAGGACTTCCTGGTATTTTTCTCCCAATCTGTGCTTCTTTCTACTTTTTCCGGTAAGAGTGTTATCTACTGATGAAAAACACAAGTTTTAATTTTCAATGCAGTAATGATGGGGAAAGTATAATTTATACTCTTAGGTTGGAATTATTTCTAATTCTTTATAGAAAAATAAACAGTCTAGTAATGATTGAAAAACTGAGGCTTAGGGGCACCTGGGTGGCTCAGTCAGTTAAGCATCTGCCTTCATCTCAGGTCATTATTTCAAGATCCTGGGATTGAGCCCTGCATTGAGCTCCCTGCTCAGTGGGGAGTCTGCTTCTCCCTCTCCCTCTGCTGCACTCTTTCTCTCTCAAATAAACAAATAAAATCTTTTTAAAAAGCCAGGAGCTTAGACACAAAAGACAGAGTTATTCACCTCTTCAAACAACTTCTTTGACCACAAATAATATAACATGGTTTTAATTATTTATTTGTTTCTCTATTTTTTTCAAAACATAATTCTGTATTGTTCCCCAAAGATTCTATAAGATGTAAGTTCATGTTGCTTCAGTATGGATGGTAATGAATCAATACCTCTACTGGTCCATCACCAGTGCATCAAAAGGTGTTAATAAGTCTTTTCACTCATGCTTCCAAATACCAATCCTCCTTTTACCAAAGTATCTGAAGTCAAGCTCAGTATACAAAAATTTTCTCATTCTTTCCTACCTAATCTTCTGCATTTTTAAAGATTTTTATTTATTTATTTGAGAAAGAGAGTGACCGAGAGAAAGAACAAGCTCAAGCTGACGGAGAGGCAGAAAGGAAGGAGAAGCAGACTCCCCACCGACCAGTGAGCCACATGTGGGGTTTGATCTTGGGACCCTGAGATCATAACCTGAGCAGAAGGCAGACACTTAACTGACTGAGCAACCCAGGCACCCCAACCTGCATTTTTCATTAGCTTTTGAATTCGCAACTTTCATCTATGTAAGGATTTCTATTATGGCTGCAGAGGGTTTAAAATCATGAGCTTTAACATGTTTTCATGGGTTCAAATTTAACCACCACCACTTACTGGTCTTAGAATCTCAGCACGTGCTTCATTTTTCCAAGCCTCATTTCACTTCTGTAAAATATAGAACCTTAAGCATAGGAGAGCAGTGAGGTTTAAATGAGAATATGCATATGAAGTGGTAACCAGTATTTGTCACATAGTAAATGATCAGTAAATGTTAGCTCTACTATTCCTCTAACCATGACTATAGTTAACAGTTGCTGTTGTAAATTGGATGAAGAAAAAAAAAATCATATTTAGATGTGAGAATAGGCTCCCATCCAAACTACAGTCAAAAACACAGGCAATATTATATTTTCCTTTTTCCAATTTGAGCATGGGAAAATGTTACAGCAAAATAACTAGAAAATTGGAAAATTTGCATGTGTGAATCTTCTTTAAAAAAAGCTTGAAAGGAGGACTGCAAGTATTTGTCTCCCTGAACTAATATAAGAAGCTATATGGATAGGTTTCTGAGTCATGCACCAGTTTTAAGTATCCTGCTGAAAGACACCTAGGTGCAAAATCTGTTCGATAGAGTCTGTTGTGCTGGGAATGGATCGTGATGAGTGGGCACAAGAAGGTATCAAATAATGATGTCTTCAGGATCTAACTTCTTATTCCACTCCAGCAGACATGTGAACTGAAAGTGTAATTTTTAATGTCACCTACAGTGCAGCAGCTGAGAATTTCTTCTGTATTTGTGGATGGGAAGCTTACAGATCACACCGTGCTGGGCCTGCTCCCCTGGGGTTATAGTGAATTGAACTATAACATTCCCATGTCAAGAAGGAGATGCTGTGAAGTGCACTCCTTAGTTTTCCATTACAAGATAGGTGGTTACACTAATTTAAGAATGCCTCATACTCAAAGGAGGAGACTTTCTGGTTCATATTGAATGAGAATATAAATCATGGAACTACAAATGCTTTATTTGCTGTGCATCGTTAGTGTAAACATAAAAACTGGAATTCAATTGAATTCCAGTTCTCAAAAGGTTTTCTGGTTAATATCTAATATTATAAGTCAAACTTTGTTTAAGGTCAGTAAAATTCATCATTAGAACATACATCTATAGTTCACTAGGATACCTGAGCTCTTAAAGAATCAGATTCAAAGTTTCAAGGAGAACCTTTGAAATAGTTTCCTTAAAAGAATGTCTGAAAAAAAATCCCTAAATATGCTTTTGAAGTCTCAACTTTCTTGTCCCCAAGATTATTGTAAGAGCATAATAATGTCCTATAAATCATTATACACCTTTGTGCTAATTTAATCAGTAAAATAAATACTGATTTCTTTCTCGGCCGTATTTTCTTCAGTCTGATTTAGTTTTGCTGTTTTTTTTTTTTTTAAAAGATTTTATTTATTTATTTGACAGAGAGAAACACAGCTAGAGAGGGAACACAAGCAGGGGGAGTGAGAGAGGGAGAAGCAGGCTTCCCACCAAGCAGGGAGCCCAATGCGGGGCTCGATCCCAGCTGTCCGGGATCATGACCTGAGCCGAATCATGACCTGAGCCGAAGGCAGTGGCTTAACCAACTGAGCCACCCAGGCACCCCTTCAGTCTGATTTAGTTAACAGAGACTCAGCATTCATTGTGTTCTAGAGAAGGTTGTAGATTACATGCGATGTTGAGTAAACAAAATTATTTAAGACTTCCTCAAAATGTAGTGAGTTGAGTAAACAAACACAGAGTAAAACTATATCATCTCTTATTTAATTATGTTTATGAGAGTTTAAATATTGGCCAAAAGAAAAATTACTAGTACATATATCACAGAATCAAAGACAGTTAAAATTTGTCTTCGTTACGAAGATGGCAAAACAAAGCCAGGCTTCTGTTGATGGTTGTTGTGTCATGAAACTATGGTTGACACTTCCCTTTTGTTACTTAAATATCAGTCAGTTGTCATATGAGTCCTTAAAAATGACCACACCTGCTAGTGTAGATTTGTCAAAGTTCAAAACCTAAACAGATGAAATATATGGTTACAGAACACTGGGGATGCCAGTAAGTTTGAAATCTCAACAGTCCAGAAAACTAAATTAGAATCTTCTCCTACATAAAATTATCCCTTGGGCAATGTAAAGTTTTTCTTTCTTTTGGTATTCTGGTGGCCTACATTTAGCAAAAATTTTTAGATTTCTTTTATTTTTTAGATTTGTTCTTTACTATTTAAAAGTTTTTTTTCATTGTACTTCTCCATGATAATGGTATCTCAAGTGAACAGAAGATAACTATTATTACCAGAAAAATTCAACAAGAAAGAATCTTATATACCATGCTTCTTTTGTTTTACTTGAACTGTTTTCTATCTGGTGATATCATGCTGGTTTAAATAGAGCTAAGGATTAAAAAGTAATGATAATAAATCAGCATGGATTTGAAAGCAGAAGGAGTTTGCCCATAAGCTGGAGGCAAGGCAGAATCTCTTTCCCCCACAGTCAAAGTCCATCCAGTCTGTGACCCACAGGTGTAGAAACTATGGATGCATATTTAGATGCATCTGGGCTAATGTTCAAAAACAGAGAAGGTCAATCTGTTTTCTAGCAACATTTCACCAAAGCTGAAATTTCAGAATATTCTAAGCTGAGAGGGAGAGAGAATCTGGGATTTCACATTAATATTCACACTGAAGGATAATAATAATAGTATATATTAAGTACTTATTATCAGTCAGATGATATGGGTCGTGTACATAACTAACACCAATAGACTGCCTGTGAACAAAGGTAAAAAGGAGTCATATTCCACAGATTGTGGGAGTTCACAGAAGTGAAGCAGCCCCTATGGGAAGATGAAGGAAGTTTCCATAGAAGTGTGATGATTACCATCACACTTGATACCACTGGTCCATGGGAGGCCCAGATGTTTGGTTAAACATTAATCTGGGTGTGTTTCTGAGGGTGTTTCTGAAAGAGATTAATACTTAAGTGGGTAGACCAAGTAGACTGCCTTCCCAATGTGGCCGGGTCTCATCTAATCTATTGATTGAAGACAAGGTAAAAATAAGGGGTAAGCTAGAAATCTTTCTCTCTGCTTGGTTGTCTTTGAGCTAAAACATGATTCCTCTGCTTTCCAGCTCAAACAGGGACTCAAATTGGAACTATACCAATGGCTCTCCTGAGAATTCAGCTTGCCAACCACGTTTCTTGGACTTCTCAGCCTATATAATTGCATGAGCCAGTTCCTTGTAATAAACCTCTTCATTGTTTCTACTAAGGGTGACAATGGCAGGTACCCTGAGATCATGCTGTAAATCACAAAGAAAAAAAAAAAAAAAAAGGATTGATTTGAGTAGAAAAACCAGTTGGGAAACAATTACAATAGTTGCAGAAAGAGGTTATTAGGCCCTGACTTTGAATTCTAGGATGATACAAAGAAAGAAAATTTGGCAGAATGTTTTAACAAATTGGATTTGTGTAATGATGGCAATGAGAGACTCCAGGCTAGTACTTTGAGTCCAAATGACTGGGAGAATATGAGATATTCATCAACATTATTATACCAAAACAAAGTATTCACAATAGTAAGATTTCTATTTCTTACCTCTTTCTTATACTTGTGATAATCACATAGAACCATCCCAGGTGCCTGGGTGGCTCAGTCACTTAAGCATATGACTTCAGCTCAGGTCATGATCTCAGGGTCCAGGGATCCAACAAAGTTGGACTCCCAGCTTCGTGGGGAATCTGCTTCCCCTCTCCCTCTGCTGCCACCCTCACCTGGCTCATGTTCTCTCACTCTCTCTCAAATAAATAAATAAAATCTTTTAAAAAAATTAGTAGAGGGTGCCTGGGTGGCTCAGTCATTTGGTGTCTGCCTTCAGCTCAGGTCATGATCCGGAGACCCTGGATCGAGTCCGGCATTGGGCTCCCTGCTCTGCAGGAAGCCTGCTTCTCCTTCTCACTCCCCTTGCTTGTGTATCCTCTCTAGCTGTGTTTCTCTCTGTCAAATAAATAAAATCTTAAAAAAAAAAAAAGTAGAACCATCCCTAATTTACCACAAAGCTATTATATAAACCATAAACAGTACTAGATTTCATGAACTTCCAAATGGTCATTTTCCATTACAACCATTGACTTATATTCAGTATTAGTATTAGTTAAATTAGTACATTTCTCAACAGTCAATATGGAGCTGGAGGGACAAGAAAACAAAAATGGCTCTCTAGGCATATCTCCAAGGAAGATGTATAGAGAGCATAGGGGTCTGTCTTTGCCTCCAATTTTCCCTTAATACAGACTTCTCTTTAATGAAGACTTATAGGGACCAGAGAAGTAGAGTACATGACATTTTTTCATGAAAAATCTATGGAAAAATTGTGTCAGCATGCTATTGACCAATTGCTAATAGTAACACACATTCTTGTTTGAATTGTCACCCACTCAAACCTTAGCCAAAATTCATAGCATAACAATTTGTGGTTTTCCAAAATTTGTCTTCAGGTAGCTCTGGAGCAAAGCTTACTCAGGACAATTCACAAGTTGCTTACCCTTCCAGAAAGGTTTCAGAAATCAGAGCAGTCTTCTGAACTATACTTCATCTTTACTATTTAGTTTTTCAAAATAATTCAGAATTGACTATAACTGCATTCCCAATGATACTTCAACAAAATCTCCAGGCCTCAATACCTCCATATCAAACCAATATCATCTAACAAATTCTGCCACCAGGAGATTTATCTATGCCTTGTGATCCTGTGCTTATTAGTCAAAAAGATTTTGTTTCCCTCCTAAATCCATTTAAATCTTCTTTCTAGCCCAGTCCCCACAATCACAAACCTAAATTATAAATGGGTCCACAAATACATATTTAGGGGCACCTGGGTGGCTCAGTCATTGGGTATCTGCCTTCCACTCAAGTATGATCCCAAAGTCCTGGAATCAAGCCCTGTGTGGGATTCCTTGCTCAGTGGGAGGCTTGCTTCTCCCTCTCTCACTCCTGCTTGTGTTCCCTCTCTAGCTGTGTTTCTCTCTGTCAAATAAATAAAACATTTTCAAATGAATAAATAATAAATAAAAATACATAAACAAATACACATTTAATTTTTCCCTGGTCATGCCTTGCACTGTTCTGGTTCTTCCCCCTGTCCATCATTTATGATTGAAATATTCCAGAAGCATCATCATAACCTCATCTCCTTCTCTCTGCCTATTCAAACCCTGCTCAGAATCCACCTTTCCTGAAGAGCTTTGACATCACTGCAACCTGAAAACTGTCATCTGACCTCTGGTCATTACTATTATTTTAGTCCAATTTTCATGCCCCTTTCTCCTCCTACTCCCTTTGCTTAGGGATCAGCACCCTTCTTCTTCCCTCTTCTTCAAGATTAGAAGATATCCACCATGCTGCTGTCATTAGAGTAGTCATAGTAGGTAGTAGTAATGATAACAGTAGCAGAAATCCTGATCTGCATGAAAGCAAAGCTCATTCCATTGTGGTTTGGTACAACCTTACCCTAGATCTTCACCTATCTGGATCTTTCTTGTCCTTCAGGTCTTGGCTCAGCATTGCCTCCTCCTCAGAGACATCTTCCTAGGCCTTTTAACAGTGCCTGTTCTTGCACTAGAGTCACTCTCCATTTTGTTATCCTGTTTTGTTTTGTTTTTTAATAATTATCAGTATTTACAATTGCCTTGTATCTATCATTTTGGTCTCTGCCCTTTTTTATCTTGGTTATTCAATCTCCAGAGGCTGGAAGAGCACCTGTCCTACACTAAACACCCAATGGATATTTATGAATAAATAAATGAATAACTTAATTGAAAATGTCTATTACAGATACTATTAGGAGACAATTTTCCTTGGATCTCCCATGTTTTTAGACATCTTTAAAGCAAAGGCACTGACTATCTTTGTGATAGACCCTATCTTCACGCAAGTTTACATATGCACAATCTTGGAAAGATGGATGCAGTATCTCCCCCTGGGGACAAGGGTGGGTCTATTGCCTATCTTGGAAGAGGGAGACAGTGACTCCATTTGGAGACCAATCAGACCTATTCACTCTCTGGTGTAATAATGTCTCCTTCGAGACAAAGGTCAAGCAGGCCCACCATTATAAAAGACTCAAACTCCCTAACTCACAGCTCCTGCCTATAACACCATCCACAGCATATACAGGTATCCATTTTTTTATGTTCCCTATGGGAACTGGGACTCAGGAAGCTGGGGCAAATGGCTCAAGTCCAATTCCCTTTTGTCTCCAACCAACGAGGTTTGTGCCTCCTGCCAGCATCCATTAGACTGCAGTTGTCTAACTTGTGACTTTGACTGTAAAATAAGATCTCAGACCTGTCATAGTTCTCTACAGGACTACCAAGTTGTTTCTTTCTGTTAGCCTCCTGCTTACATGAGCTAGTACAAGCTAAGTCGAGCTGCAGTGCCAAATAACATTTCAATGCAATTTTTCATTCAGGCTAAGTCTGCAGTGGTTCCAGGTGAATCTTCAGGGAAGCTCTCCTCCACATGTGATCCCTACATCCTGATTGCTTCAGTCTTCTGTTTTCTTCATATATACTGCTGATGGCACAATTTCTGAGAAATAGCTGCCTAGGGAGTTGAATATCTGAAAACTAATGCTTTCCCCTGTGAGTGTCACATGTCACTTCCTCTCATCTTCATTGGTCAAAGGAAGCACTTTGCCCACAGTTAATGTTGAGCTGTATAGAACTGCAATCTTCCCATGTGGTTGGAAATAGGGGGAAAGGATACTTAAGGATAGTAATAAAAGGCTACCATAACTTTTATAGTATATATATTTTTTTAATTTTTAAGCTTCTTGAGGGCCAAAAATGATCTTGTTTTTTAAAGAATTCTCCTTTATGCCTGCCTTACACAGCATAATCACTTAAGTATTATTTTTATTGATTAATTAACACTTAATCTAAAACATTAGCATTTTTATGAGTTGTTAGAGGTAGGCAGTAATAGCCAAAATCAGAACCGCCAGCCCTTAGGATAATGACCTTGAAAATGATGTCTAAGGCATAAGGGTAGATTGTTTCTTGACAACAGAGTAAGAAACAGGACAAGTCTTTCTCATGTTTTGGTGCAATTGATAATAAACTGAAATGGGAGCAGAGCTAGAACTCGGCCAAAAATATCTATTAACTTTTTTTTTTTTTTTTATTGTTACTAAATTTTTTTTTCCAGTGTTTCAAGATTCATTCCCCATTCCCCACACCCAGTGCTCCCCGCTTTAGGTGTCCCCAGTACCCACCACCAGGCTCTCCCATCCCTCCACCCCCCTCCCTCCAAGTCTCTCAGTTTGTTTCTGTGTTCAAAGTCTCTGTTGTTTCGTTTCCCTCCCTAGATTACCCTAATTCCCATTTGCTTTCCTTCTGCCACTGTCCTCCAGTTTGCCCCTCATGCACCGCAAGTAAGTTAGACCATGCGATACTTGACT
>PITA01014912.1:0-51901 GCA_004023965.1 Spilogale gracilis | reverse complement strand
CCACTTTACATCGGCGGCTTGGTTCCATGTCTGGGAGTCACGGCTGCAGCTCAGGGTCATCCTGAAACTCAGATGCTGAGCCTACGGAAGGCAGAATTGGCCTAAATCCTCACCCACTGGAAAGGCAGCAGCCAAACATATTCCCTCTACTCTCTCCTTTTCTCCTTCCTTTGCTTTCTTCCTGTGATCTGATACTTACAGAGGAAACGAGGTCGCTGCTGTCATGGAGCCCATGGTCGGCCACAGCCTGTGGACAAGTAGGCGCCAGTCACGGGGCAGGGCAGCCGGACACTAGCCTGGTCCTGGAGGCTGGGGACTGCTTTCAGAGGAGATGGGTTTTAAGCTGAATCCCAAAGGACTAGTCAGCATTAGCTCGGTGATCCCGATCAGGGAGCTCAGCAGAAGGAGGTCCCAAATCTGCATTTTACATGTACCCTAGTAATTCAAGTTGGGGTAGAGGCAGGCATGGGGATGGTTCACATGCTGAGAGATATTAGTGTGGGGGGTTAGGGAGGGAGACAGGTGAGGGGGCTTCAGTGACCTTAGTGGAGACATGGTCGTGTTCTGAATGCTAGACATTCTGGATGGGGCTTTTATGCCATGCTTCTTTGGGCAGACGAAAGAAGGGGACACCCTCCCAGGATGCAGACCTGAGGCCTGGAGGCCAAGGCACTGAGTTGAACTTTGTCCACAGAAGGAGATCCTATAAGGGCCTAGCTTTAATGTTGAGGTGCTTCCCCTTGACTACAAGCAAGTTTCATAAAGCATGCATGAGTGGAAAACATGGGCTTCTCCTAGATCAGTGATTCCGTTTTGCTCTAGCCGGGCAGAGACATCTGGTCCCCCTGATAGTCTTGGGCAGGGGAGGCATGGAGAGTCATGGGAAGTCAGCTTGCTCTTCCACTTTTGCTTTGGAGGAGTGGGCTATGTTCTGGAGGTCAGGGAGGTGAGAGTCCAGGGAAGACCTGAGGGCAGATGTGAGACAGACCCCTTTACTCCCAACAGAGCAGTAAACATGTTTTAATTCTACTCCTTTCTCTCCCTTATTCTTCACATTCAGTCATTCACCAGATTTGATCATTTCTTTTCTTTTCTCTCCTCCCCTTTGCCACACCATTACTCTAAGTCAGACCTAACTCTTCTTTCTTGCTAACATTTCTTTCCCCAGCCTTTTCTTCAGAAAACTAGAATTCACCCAACAAAGCTCAGTTTATAATTGTTAGCTCTTCTCTGTGGGATTCTGTAATTGTCTCAGGCAGGCTACACACACACACACACACACACACACACCCCACATCCACATGAGAAAAAATAACAACACTGGTCTTGTGGTCTGAAGACCTAGAGAGGAATCTGAATTATTTCTACTTTCTCTTACCAGTTCTGAGAAGTTGGCCAAGTTATCGATCTATACGAACCTTTTCATCATCTCTGAAATGGGTACTTAATATTACCTCCTGGGCTACTGTGAGTCTTAACAAGATAGACGTCAAGGTGGGTATGGAGACTAGAAACACATAATACAAGCCCGTTGTTGAATTGCTTTTACTTCTGAGTCCATTAAACCCTGCCCTCTCCCACACTGCCGAAGACTTCCCTTCAGCTGTGAGTGACCCGAAGGAGACACCTGGCTCTCTGCCCTTCTGCTCTGTGCCCGCACCCAGGGACCTACAAAGGACAGCCACCCAAATACATGACAAATCACCCGTCACCCCTGGGAAGGAGGTAAAGGCATTTATGAATTTGGCCCACTTGGTGAGGTCTGGAAACACTGCTCTTATTGATATCCCCAGTTTGGCCAGTCTGCCCCAGGTTAAAGTAGAGGAAAGAGAACTTTCTTCCCCTCCTATACTCTTGTGCATCTGGCGGTTTTCCAAACCCCTCCATCAGGAAGCTACAGTCAGTCGTCCTGACCGCAGTTCTCAAGTGTGGGCAGAACTCTGAGCACCCTGCCCTCTGCTTGCCCTTCCCCCAGGCCTGCCTTTCCCTGCAGCCCTGCCTGCCTGTCTTACTGTTAACATCGAAGGACAAATGCAGTCCTATATTTCAAAGTCATCGGGCAGATCTGATTAATTTTGGAAACGAACAACACGAAGATTCATCACAAACTTTCAGGTATGAGCAGCAATAAACAAAACCAGAGCACGGAGTGCTACTTATTTATTAAAACAGTAAATTGAAGGGAAATGGGCTATTTATTTTGCACGATGTCTTCCACAGAAATAATTGGCTCATTAATCACACTCTTGCTGTGGTCACGTTCAGAAGGTCAGGCTCACCAGGGAATTGAAACAGGGGCGGTGTGGGCAGCCCTGGCGGCATGTGGCGGGGTGAGGCCGGCTCCGGGGGCCAGGGCGTGTCCCGTGGGTCTGGGCAGCTGCAAGGCAGCGTGGCACAGTGGCTCTGGCCACAGATAGGCAGCAGGGGGCAAGAGGTCAAATTCTGGCTCCCGCCACTTCCTGGCTGTATGAGCTTGGGCAAGCTGGTTTGTCTCTGTGCCTTGACTTCTTCATCTATAAAATGATGCTGGTAAGGAACCTAACTTGTAGGGTACCAGGGGTTTGAGTTGGCAAAGCATTAATATGGGTCTGGGGTAGGTCTGTGCTCTTACAGATGTTAGCTGTATTTGCTGGTTTGGTCCAGGCAGAGCCGCAGGTTGGGGCACTCTGGTGTCAATGGAAGCTTGGAGCATAAGTTTACTCGGGATTCCCAGGGCCCACGAGGGAGGCAGAATAATACGGCAGAGACTAAGGGGTCAGGTCTGCAGTCAGCTTCCTTGGGTTCAAATTGAACCTCTGTCTCTTACTGGTTATATGTCCTTACAGAATGATTTGGCTTTCTGTGCCTCAGTGTCTTTCTTTCTTGCTTGCTTTCTTGCTTTTCTTCCTTCCTTCCTTCCTCCCTTCCTCCCTCCCTCCCTCCTTCCCTGCCTTTTATTTGTCAGAGAGAGAGAAGAGAGTGAGCATAAGCAGGGGAAGCAGCAGAGGAAGAGGAGCAGGGAACCTGAAGCAGGGCTCGATCCCAGGACCCTGAGATCATGACCTGAGCCAAAGGCAGATGCTTAACTGACCAAGCCACCCAGGCATCCCAAGTGTCCCAGTTTTCTTAACTGTAAAAAGGGGATGATCATAATAGCACTACCTGATAAGATTATAATGAAAGTTAAATGAGAAAATAAGTAGAAAGTACCTACCTCAGTGCCTGCTCATAGAAATAATCAAATACTTCTTACGATGATAAGTTTTAGGACTTTCCCGGCCTGTGACCTTCCCCCAGACACCAGGCATGGTCCAGGCGTGGTGGAGGTGAGCAGATGTGCTGAACTTCAGGTCCCTTCCCTGGCGGGGAGTGGGGGTGCAGAGCCCCGGAGGTGGGGTGGGCTGAGGAAAGTGTCCCTCCAGTGAAGGCTGATGTCACAGTGCGTAGAGATGTGTCTGGGTGGCACAGTGTCACCGGCATGGGTGCGTTACGCAGGGGTGGCCGTGAACAGCTTCTCCCACAGCAGACCTGGAGACTGGCCTGCGGGAGGTGACTGGGGCACGTGCGGAGGGAGTGAGCGGATGAGACAGGGAGGGGGAACGCCGGTATCGTATCGAGCACATTAAAGTGGGCCAGTGGGCCTCAGCCCCATGGGGGACCCCTTGAGCCGCTGAGGGATCAGATGTTACATTTGTGATCCTGAAGGGTGAGGAGGCCCATCCCTCATTGCCTGGGGCTTGTTCCTAAGGCCCAAAAAACGTGCCTGCAACTAGGGAAGGGCCTCAGGCAGAGAAGCAGGAAGCCGCAGGGGCTAGAGGTCTGTGACTGCTGGCAGGTGACCTTTGTGGCTGGCCAGGATATGGCCAGGTCACCGACGGCTTCTGCCATCGTCTCCACCAGCAATCGTGTCCGTCTTGCGTCTTGCAGTGGGGAGTGTGGGGCCCATCTTCTCCCTTCACTACTCAGAGCGGATGGGCTCGTTAGTAGGGACAGGCAGGGGCGGGCCGAACTGTGGACCCAGGCTGTGGGCCACCACGCTGCAGCGCTGGCTGTCCAGGGGGCCTTAGGCACGAGCTAAAGAGCCCTTTCTGGTATCAGGGAAGGTGGTAGAAACAGGAAACAAAGTTGTTTAATGTGCAAATCATTGAGAAAAATGATTTCACTCCAGGGTGTTCAGAGAGCCCCCAAACAGCTGCTAATTAGCTTGCAGCAACAGAGGGGAGAGGCAGCTGGCTGAGGCTGGGGAGGCGAGGGCCTGGACGTGGCTGAGGGCCGTTGGCCTCCTTCCTCTATGCTCTTCCCTCCTGCTTCTGCCCCACACTCACGGGCCCCTCTGCTTTGGGGACGCGGGACTCGGAGGTCTCACCCTTATCTCTCTGGGCTGTAACTGGGCCTGGACTGGCCATGTGGTCCCCACTCTCAGGGCCCAGGGCCCTCGGGGAGCCTCTTAGAGCCAATTTTCCCGCCAGAGCCTGGGCATTTGGGCTCAGGGAGATGGCGAGTGTCTGAGGAAGGAGAGTCCCCTGTCCCCCCCATTTTGGATGCCTCCAGGTTAGCTCAAAGGGGAGAGTGCTATTTTGGGGTTTGCTTCTTAGACTGCAGACGGGAGTGGTTGGGGGCCGGGTGCCTTTGATAGGACAAGCATGCGAGGCGTCTGAAGCGAGGGACATGGCCACCTGCAGCCAGGGAATGGTTGAGGCTACTAGAAGCTAGGAGAGAGACCCGAACCAGATCCTCTCTCATGGCCCTTGGAAGGACCCAACTCTGCCGGTTCCTTGACCTTGAACTCCCAGCCCCCAGAACCAGGAGAGAATGAACTTCCGTCATTGAAGTCACCCAGTGTGCGGCCGTTTGATATGATAACCCCAGGAAACAACTACACCATGACTCATGGAAGGAGCCACTGGCTGGGGGCATCTGTAGGCGAGGGCCATTGTGGAGGGCCTGAGTAGGGGCCGCTCTGGGAGGTGAGGGAGGCCCCAGGGAGGCCAGTGTAGCCCAAAGTCCAAGGCCCCACAGCGGATGCTCCAGCGGCCAGTGAGCAACGCCACCCTCTCCAGGAATGCTTTCCCCTGAGGCTGCAGGTGCTGTGGTCAAGGCAGAAGGAAGCTGGAAGGTCATCGTGCCTTTCTTGCCACCTGTGCCTAAAGGAGAAAGCTGTTGGTTGGCTCAAGCTCCCACTGCTGGCAGGGGCTTTGAGCCTCCTTTCTCGAGGATGAGCAGCAGGAAGAGCAAACAGGGATGGGAACTCCCATGTTCCGAGGACCCAGACAGGACCGAAGCTGAGCCCCCAAGTGAATGCAGAAACCTTCTTCTTAATCAATAGTGTTTTATTATCAGTTATAAATATTCTCCATCCGTCCCCTATTTACAGTTGCAAAATAGTTATGATATTATGCCATCACCCACCATTCGGCACCTTTCTAGAAACTCCATGAAAATCGCATAGGAAATAAAAAGCTCTTTTGGGGGGGCACGAGCCTGGCTCCCCGCCCCCCCCACCCCAAGCCACCCCACGCCGACAGCAGGCAGCGGGTGCTACACGGTAGCAAAGGGACAGGCGGGGGCGGCTGCCGGCCGGGTCAGGACGCCGGGCTCCTCAGGACGTTGGTGATGCTCCAGTGCTGGCCTGAGCACCTCTGCAGCACCAGCTGGAAGCCGAACTCCGAGTCGCTGTTCTCCTGCAGCTCCAGGCAGCGCTTGGACTTGCGGTTCTGGATGGGGCCTCCCTAGGGGTCAGGATGGAGAGGGCCATCAGAGCGGGGAGAGGCAACGCGGGGAGAGGCAACGCGGGGAGGCTGGGCCACCTCGGGCCCAGAGGCGGGTGTGTGTGTGCAGGAGCTAGAATTATCAGGGTGTCCTGATACCCGGGAAACACAGAGGCTCCAGGACGGGTGGGGGGCCAGCATTCCCATGCAGCCTCAGGCTCCCCTCCTCTGACACCGCGGCCTCCTCCCTTGACTCCGCAGCTTTCCCGCGGCCATACCAAGCCCCTCGGAGTTGTCCAAACCTACTTGCATTACATCAGGGTTCCCAATATTGAGCAAGCAAGCTGTGTCCTCCGTTGCGGGGGAGGGTCCTTCTGCATGCTTCCACAGCAGGCCAAGCCACACGTATGTTTCAAGGCTCAGCTCCTGCTCCCTGTCTTCCAGAAGCCTTCTCACGTCCCAGCTCACCCCCGTCCCCACCTCCCCTGCTCCAGTGCACCCAGCCGGCTAGCTGCTCTTCACCCCGTGCTTTCTCCAGCTCAGCGCTATTGACTGGTGGTGGAATTATTTGTTTGCCTGTCTTTGCTCCTCTACACTGAGAGTTCTAGAGGTCTTGTCAGTTTCTGTGCCAACACCCAGCAAAAAGCTGTTGGTACCTAACAGATGATCGGTAAATGTTGGCTGTCACCGAGGGGAGAGGGGTTGGATCGGAGGACAGGGGTGCAGGGTCAGCTGTTTCAGTCTGGAGTGGCCTTGAGCTGGCCTGGCAGCAGGTTGAGGGAGGCCCCCACCCCTTATGACTGCAGCCCACCCCCAGAGACATCCCATGCCTACCCCAGTGAATAGCATCCTGAGAGAGAGGGAGACAGCAAACTTGTACTGTAAGGGGGCATTCCCAGTCTGCTCCCCCTATCCCTGTGTTGCCAAATGACATGTGTCAAGACAGGGGTTAAGACTCAGTTCTCACAGTGACCTAAAAAGCTGGCAGTTTGTACCTGGGCTGGACCCGCACAGCCCCGAGACCCCACACTGCTACCCTCGGGTGTGTGTCTAGCAGAAATCCGCGCACCAAAGACGAGCACTTGAGTGCTTCTGAAACCGTATTTGAAAAAGCTCCCACCTGGAAGCAAACCCAGGCGTCCATCAGCAGTAGCATGGATCAATGACCTGTGGTTATCCAGACGCTAGAATGCTACACCGCATCAGAAATATACAGACTAGAGCAGTAGGGGAAAAACCCTAACAGACACCGTGTTGGCACTAGAGGCCAGAAAGAGAATACACACAGAACCCCGTGTAGAGACACTTGCCAAAGAGGCAACAGAGGACCATGTTACAGCCAGGATGCGGGTGATCTCTGGGGAGGAGGGAGTGGGGAAATGATTGACAGGAGCCAGAGATGGGGTTCTGGGGTGCTGGCAGTATGCTCCTTTCTAACCTGGCTGGGGGGAACATAGATGTTTGCTTTGTTTTCAATCACTGAGTTGAACATTTATACTTGTGCATGTTTTCATATATATATGTGTTATTTTTCAATTAAATTTAAAAAAAAAATGTAGCTCCCTTGGAAGGGAGTCTGAACAGTGGGTGAGGCAGGCAGGTAGTGAGAAGCTAGATGGCAAGAGTGTGGAGTGTGTCTGTATGTATGTTGGGGAGGAGGAAGGGAATTCCGGATTTCCAGCGTGTGGGAGATGGCCCAGTCAATTCCTTCTGGAGTATTCAAGGGAAGGAAGCAGGTCTCTCTGCTGTGTCCCAAGGCCAGCAGTGGCTCACCGCACCCAAGAGCAGACAGAAAACAGAGCAAAGGAGAAACCCAAACGGCGAGCCCATCTGGGGACCACGGGCTCCAGCCCGAGCGACACGAGCGACACGGGCAGGCGGAGGCCCCGCAGGGGCAGAGGAAGGAGTGGCTGCCCCACAAGGGCTCGGAAAGGATCCTGGAGTTCTCAAGTGGAAGTGACTCTGAAGGCTGCCCCTCTTGCTCTCATCGGCAACCTGAATGACCTCACTTCAGCCTGGGGCCTCCCGCATTCCCCGGCTTCCTCCCGGGATGACACACGCAGCCCTCCCAAACCAGGGCTTTCTTTCCCAAGTATCTCCACCCAGGAGCGTTCTCCTCCCATTGAACTCAAATCCTTGTCTCGGGGGCATCCAGCAACGCACCCAGACTGTCCACTGGGGTTCCTGACTTAGGTCTGTTCCTCTTTTCCACCCTTTTCCTCCCAATAGGGGAAGGTGAGGCCCACGTCCCCTGAGTTCTATGCTTTTCCAGGTTAAACGGACCCAGTTCCGTGTGGAACAATTTTGTCTGATTTTCCATCCTGCTGCCCTCCTTTGGACCAGCTCCAGTTATTGAGTTGCTCAGAACTGACCGGCAGGCAGAGGGGCCACCACACCGTTTCCGCTGGAGACGAGGCTCCTCAGCATATCCAACAGGTCGGCAGTCTTGGCGGGCCACACCACACTCCTGGGATGACGATGGGATGACAGTGCCAAGCTGCCCCCTCAGAAGCTGTGGGTCCCTATCTTGTCTCTCAAAAGCTGGACCTCTGGACCCAGAGATATCCCTTGTGACATTGCTCCAAGCAAGGACAGCCCGTCGTGCTGCCCAGCCCAGGCTGTCGCCCACATCCAGGTTGGGCCGCAACACTGCGGCTTCCTTGGCACACGTGTGGCCAGCCCCCCTGCCCGCCGACGTCCTCGCCAGTCGGCGGTGCGCCCTCGTCCTCATTGCTAGCAGTGGAGCCGAGGCAGGGTGCGGGGGAGGCCAGCCTGGCCCCCTGATTCACAAGGCCTATTGGCTCTCCTGGTGGGCAGGTGGGAAGGGCAGGTCAGCGGGTGGCCTGGGTGAGCCACTGCACCCCCTGGTTCCACGGTGCCGAGGACCAGATAATCATTTCTGTCCTGATTACTGGAGGACAAGCAGAAGGAGTCATGGGAAACCCTTTCATCAGCTCTAAAACAACAAACGGGTGGGAGGCTGCTCAAGGTATCAGATGGGGACTCCACAAAAAGAACAATGGGCAGGATGGGGGCCAGACCAAGCGCTCCCTCACTGTGCTCAGGCCCGACTTCTCGGGCATTTCCTCAGGGGCTGGGCCTCTCTTGCCAGGGGCCCGGCTGCTACCCTGGATCACTGAACTCGAGAAACCTGCCTGAAAGAGAGAAGACCATAGCCTCTCCCTTCCTACCATCACTCGGGTGCATTCTACGTCTTCCACAGGCACCTTGCCAAGCCTGAGCAAGAGAGGGAGGTCTTTGAGAAGGAAAGTGTTCCCTCAGAGACTCAACTATGACCTTTCCCAGGCCCCATCCTTGCCCTCAGGTGACCCTAGAGACAGAAAGTGTGGTGACCCTGGGGCAGAAACAGCTTGTGTGGCCTCTGGGCAGGATGAGGAAGAAACAGAGTGAGGCCAAGAGCTGTGAAGGAGACCAGGCCTCAGTGAGAGTGTCCGGGCCTGTCAAGGAGGGAGAGGTATGCAGTCAAGGCAAACTCCCTCCCTAGAGGCTCCAAGAGGAGAATCTTCTAGAGCAGAAGAGGAAGGCCTGCTTGGAGGCCTCCTTGAGCTGCCCTGGAATGTGTCTTGGGAACGTGTCTGGGCTTTGGGAAGGGGACCTGGCCACTCCCAACCTCCCTCCTGTCTTCCTTCTCCGACCTCAGCCTGTCTCACTCAGTAAACTCCAGGCTCTCACCCGGTCTCAGGGCACATTCTGTTCACCACGATGGCAAAGGAGCCTTACTTTCCTCCCCTGGATCCCTTCCTGGTGAGCCCAGCACCCTCGGGAGCAGCCTGGTGCTGTTACATCCCACAGCTCGGCCCGCAGGCTCTGCATGGAGACAGAGCTAGTAAGACTCAGTGCCTATTTCCCAGGTACCTGTGCTGGGCCAGGTGCCCACACGCCAGATCACGCATTCCTCACGAGAGCCCGGACAGGAGCAGATGGCAATTATCCCCACTTCACCAGACTGGAGACGGGGGCTCAGAAAGGTTGGGACATAGCCCCAAGTTCACATGGTCAGGAAGTGGTAGAGCCAGGCTGCGAGCCCCATTCACTGCTCCTCACTAGGATGCACACCATACCACTGCTCCCACCCCTGCCTGTCTCAAAGGAGCGGGCCCAACTGAGAGCTGAGGGAGCCTCCGTGCCTGGGGAGGAGGAAGGTCATCTTGACAGGCTTCAGGCTCCGGGAAGCCACTTTGGGTTAGTTCCTTTGAGGGCTCCCTGCGGGCACATGATTCATCCATCCATCCGAGATTTAATGAGAGCCTACTGTGTGCCAGGAACAGTTCTACATGAGCGACTAAGCAGGAAAAGATCTTTGTCTTCACAGAGGTGATATTCCAGGAAGGGGAGAGTCAATTCTCTGGCCATCAGAAAGCAATGAAGCTGTGCACAAAAACGTAGGGCCATACTCTGGGCTGAATGTGAGTCCTTCATGTTCCAATGATGAAGCCCTTATCCCCAGTGTGATGCTATTCGGAGGTGGGGCCTCTGGGAGGTCATCTGGCCACGCAGGTGGAGCCCTCGTGAATTAGACTGGCACCCTTATAAGAAGAGACACCAGAGAGATGACATCTCCCTCTGCCATGTGAAGATGGGGTGAAAAGGCGCACCCAGCAGGCCAGGAAGAGGGGTCTCAGCAGACACTGCCCCCTGCCATCCTGACCTTGGATCCACCAGGCTCCACAACTGTGAGGAGTAAATGTTGGTTGTTTAAGCCTCTTGGACTATGGTCTTCGCGATCTAGTAGCCTGAATGGCCCCGGAAAACTGGGAAAGGGAGTTGAGGAGTGGAGGTGAGCGGGTGGTAGCCGAGACAGAGGCCAGGGTGATCTTGGCTGGGAAGGCACGAAGGAGAAGAGGACTGTCCCTGGGCCCCAGAGTAAGGCTCTTGCAGCTGCAGAGGCCTAGTGAGCTTAGCAAATGGCACGGGGGCCGAGGTGTAGCTCGGGTGTGGGGTGAGAGCAGGAGATGAGGCCGAGAGGTTCTCGAGGGAGGGGCAGATCGTGCGGGGGCTCACAGCCACTGAATGGGCTTTGACTTTGAATCTGGTGATAGGGTCAGCCAGGGGGTTGGACTGACATGTTAGGTGGGCCACTCTGGCTGCCGTGTGGAGCGGGGAGTGTTGAATGTTGGAGGAAGGAAGGAGGGAGGCCCTGTGGCGGCCCTGGTCCTCACAGCTGGAGTCCTGCCAGCAGCCCCTGGGCCAGGCCCCAGGCTCTGAGGGGCCGGTCCTGCCCTCCATGGAGGGCACAGTCTCTTGGTTTACCAGTCCAGTCATCTAAATTATTTGTGTAATACATACAACTACAGGATGTTGAAACACACAATACTTTTAATTAAAGAATTTAAATAAGGGCAATTCAACCTGGCAGGAGAGATGCTCCAGCACACAGAGAGCTTAATTGGAATGGAAACCCAATTAAATATGGAAATACTATTAAAAAAAATCAAAAGCTGAATGTATAGAATTAAGGAGGCTAATAATAATTCCTAGAGGTGGGTTTCCAGCCCCCAGCCTAGTTCCTTCTCCTTCTGGGCCTCTCTGGAGTAGTCCCTAGGGAGGGCGCAAGAGGCTTGTGGCTGGAGCAAAGGGCGCGGAGCTCTGCTCCTGGCCTTGCCTCTGGCTTTGTGTCTTGCTGTGGAGCCGGGGGAGCCGTGGTCCATGAGTCCCTTAGGCAGAGGCGCCGGGGAGCTGACCCCAGATCCTACAGACAGGCACCTCTTCTCTGCCTCAGTTTCCCCAACCATGTGCCTGTGGCAGCTAGAGGTTACCCAACTGGCCGCATCTCTCCTGGGGTGTAGGCTAGGTGAACGGATTAGACAGAGTCCCTGGAGGGTTTACTTCTGCTCACTTCTGGGTCTGCCTTGGGGCCTGGAAATGGGTCTTTTTAAGTTCACAGGTGCTGCTGCTGCTGGCGATGTGGATTTGGGGACCCCAAACCAGCTGTCACCCTCTATTGGGAAAGGATTGGGGCCGGCTTGTCGCTTGCACTCCCGACCCGAGGGGAGCAGCTGGAGCATCTGGGCTGAGAATTCAGGCTGCTCTGCTGTTTTCCACCGAGGTGTTCAGAGGAGGTCGTGTAGACGGTTGCCTATATTCCGCCGTCTTCCTGGCTTATTTCAGAGCTCCCGTTCCACTACCCTTTCTAATTAACTTTTCACAGGCAAATGGTCCAGTGGGTCTTCATCTTTAAGCACAGTGGGATTGGGAGTTTTCAGGTTAAGTAGTTAATGATTAGTAATCAAAGACTTCAAAGCATGGGTGGGACGTTAGCACTAGTTAAAGAAGCTCTGAGATTAAATCTTTTCATAGAGGAAAGTGGTCTTTCTGTATTATGAATATTCAACACTGTATTTATTCAATAAGGACTTTGATATTTATTTTTCTTAAAGGAGACTCACCAGTGCCTGAGTGAGAGTCTGCCTGGGATTTGTCTTGAAGGTCCATTGGACCAAAGATGGGGTAATGGCAATGTCAAGTGCCAATAAATAAATAAATAAATAAATAAATAAATAAGGAAAAAAGGTGAAGGGGGGTTATGGAGATAGCAGGGTGGCTGGAGGGAGCTCGCCAAGGAAGCAGGAATCCAGCTGGATCACACACACCGGCGACTGGCTTGGCAGGGAGACTCCAGCCCTAAATGCCCATTGCAGCCGCCCATTGGTTTTCTAGAGGCAAGACAAAGGCACTGTGGGATGGTGGTTTAAAGCATGGATCCCAGGGGCAGGATTCCTAGATTTGGTCTTGGACAAATGACATAATCTCTCTGTGCCTCAGTTTCCTCATCTGTAAAATGAGGATAATTAAAGTACTAGCATTGTCATGGGGAGTTATGTAATATTTCTAAAGCAGTTACAATACTATGTGGCACTTAGTAAGCATCATATAAATGTCTGATAATTTAAAAATCTTACTCAGGTCTGAGTAGCAGGGACCTGAGCCGTCACACCTGCTGCTGGCTCCTGATCTCTGTGGCATGAGCAGGAGGAAGGTGGGGGGGGGGCAGGCTGAGTGCTATAAACTGAAAACCCCAAACTTCCAGGGCCCACCCAAGGCTTTGACAGTCCATCAAAACTGGACAATTTGCCCCTTCATGTGACATGGAAATGAAAAGGTGTTTTATTCGAGAACCATAATGAAATACCGATTATAGTCTTGTCTTTTCAGTACAAAAGGTTCTTGAAGTCAGACTTCTTGACAGCGACTAGGGATCGGAGTAGGAGAAAGTCAAGGACTCCTCCTCCTTGCGTGTGGGGAAATTCTTTGGCAGAATTAGCCATGCTCCCTGGGAAATGTGCTCTGCAGCTAGGCTCCTTTTTGAGTGGGTTACTCATCTTGCATCAAATTATCAAATTAGACCCCACAAATCAGAGCCAATTATCCTGGACAGGCAGGGTTGGCTCTGCACTCAGCTCTCTTCCAGGCAGTGTCCTCATATTCTTGAAAATTTCTTCTCTCTTGGCATTAACGGACATCTCTGTTGTTATTCTTGATGTTCCTCATTTGGAAAATGCATAAATCCTTTCCAGGGAATGAGGTGAGCACAGGGGCTCAGGTGTGGGGTCACCCGACCATGGGTATGCTGATCTATATGCACTTGCCACCAAAGAACCCAACAGCCAGGGGGTGTGATGGTGCACCCCCCAATCTGGAGCAGCATGAAATACAGTCTGAGTATCCTGACATTTAATCAAAGCCTCCTGTTTTAAAAAATATCCACAGTGATTTGTCCTCCACTCCACACAGTGTGTGTACATTTCCACCTCCCTCCTTCAAGGCTGAAGGTATAGGAAGGAGGACATTTTTATCCTTTAATTTTGAGTGTCCCACTTAACACATGTCTGTGTTTTGCACTTGGGGTCTACCACCTGCTCAAAGTGTTCTCTGCAGGAACGAGGGATTTCTCCAACTAAACGGGGTCCTCGGGCCATTAGGCTGAGATGTCCTTTTACAGTATGCACATGTGTGTGCAAGGAGAGTCATCAGTGGTAAAATTTTGTCCATCCTGGGGTTTCCCAGAGACCTGCCTCAAGACCTTGTACACAGGAGGCCTTTGGTTAATATTTGTGAGTTTTTTTTTAAAAAAGGAAGAAATTCTTCATTCGATTAATAGCACGTTGGGGGGCTCCTCTGTCTCAGCTCTCGTTTAGGTGCTGGAGACCCTGGACGTGTAAGACAAGCCCTGCCCTCCGGCATCGTGGTTGATAGAAGAGAGGGACATGGAAATAATAGGAAAACAATTGCAGAGAGTTGGGTAAAGGCCCTCATACCAGAAGTTTGGGTCATTTTCGAACTTGTGGGGCCTTTGACTGAGGTGGGCCCAGAGCAGCTTCTAGGTGGGAAAGCATTCCTCAAGGCTTACTGTCTGCCTTCAGCTCAGTGTTACAGAATTCTGGGGTGGCAAGCTCTTAAAGCCATCCAGTTTAAATCCAGTTAGAGCTGTAGAGTCTTAGATGGCCCACATGATCCCTGAAGCCCACCTCTTCCCAGAACCTCCATCTTCCTATCTGGACAAGTCTGACTACGAGAAAACTTCTCTACCAATTGTCCTGAATTTGCTAGTCCCTGCTCAGAGCCAACAGGACAAGACTGCCTTCCTACGTGTAGGGCAGCCCTTCAGCTGTTAGAAGGCAGAGCTAAGGGGCTCCTGGTCTTCCTGGTTCAACAGTCTGCATTTCTTCAACCATGCATTCAAGTAGGTAGGTAGACTTTAAGGAGGTTGGACCTTAGGAGACACACATCATAACGGCCTTCCTATGGCAAGAATCCCGCCGCGAACATCTTGAAGAGAAGGCTCCAGCATTTGCTTCCCCACTGGAAGGAGCAGTAGTGTCGGGGAAGGGTGGCATCTCATTACCATGGAGAAGAAGTCCCTTGTGTTGCTCAGCAGGTGTCCTGTCACAAAGTACTCTGCTTCCTCCCTCTCCTTCCATGGGTGCCGGGCTTCTTGACTAAAGACTTCTTTCACTACACTTCCCCTAAATCTCAGTATGCGGGATACTCTCAGAAGATTCAACGTCCTAGAATTTATAGGTATCGGTTTAGGATATTCTTTATACCAGGAGGAATCACCAGCTAGAGAAGTAGCAGAAGGCAATAACAATGACTTCTGGTGTTCTTGAAATTTCATCATACGTTGATGAGGGAAATGTCCACCTAGACACAGGTGTGTGGCCCGAGAGGGA
The DNA here is from genome assembly GCA_004023965.1 of Spilogale gracilis. Taxonomy (NCBI): domain Eukaryota; kingdom Metazoa; phylum Chordata; class Mammalia; order Carnivora; family Mephitidae; genus Spilogale; species Spilogale gracilis. The sequence goes on along the minus strand of PITA01014912.1, from coordinate 37,023 downwards.
TGATGCTGGCTGCCCACCGACTGCTCTTCAAACCCAGAGCCTAGGGTGGTCCTGGATTCCCCCCTCACAACTCCCTGCATTTCATCCATCACTACTTCCAACAGACTGCAGCAATAAAGGCCCCCCAAAACTGTCTGGCTCCATGCCCCCGGGGTGACCAAGTCTGCCCCATCTCTCACGGGAATGATGGGACAGTCCCCTAACTTGCTACCCTGTCTCTTCTGTCTCAGCCCACCCTACACTCTGCTACCAGAGGGATTCAGACCTCCTCATGGCAATCCATGGCTTAAAACTTGCCCTGGTTCCTCCCTTTGCCTTTAAGATGAAGTTCAATTTGTTGGCATGGGTTTCAATGATCATCATTCTCTGGACCCAAACTGACTCTTAGGTCTGATTTCCCTCATGCTTCTTTGGAAATTCTAAGTTCCGCCCGCATTGATGTTGGATTTCTGTTCCTCAAACACGCTGTTTTCCCTTGCCTTTGCCCAGGCTGACCCTTGGCATGTGATGTTCTCTCTTTTTACACCTGGTAACTGTCCTACAACTTTCAAGAACCGTATCAAACAAGGCTTGAATGTGAAACCATCCCTGAGCCCATCACGCTGGAGATCTTGGCACACGGTACCTCCCTCATTTCTGGTCTCATCATCTATCTAGTTGCCTGTGTATATGCTCAGGAGCTCCTCCAGGGCGGAGACTGGGTCGGCTTCCTATCCTTCCTATATCCCTCCTGCCCAATCCCCATGCTCAGTAAATGTTTGATGAATGACAGAAGGAAAGAATGTTCATCATCAGAAAATGGCTCATCAGAGCCCTGTACATCAGCATTGCCAAGTGATGTTTTCATCAAATGTGAGCAAGTGTATCTCACGCTGTCCTGATTCATCCCGAGCAGCAGACATTCAGAAGAGCTTGCAGGGGATAGAAGAAAGGCATTTTATTTGTTAAACAGAAAAGCAGGGTATCAGGGTAGGAGATGAACACTAAGATATGCAAATGCCTGTCTTCTTTGTGGGAGAACCTGGGAGAATCACACTAGATTATCTTGAAATTAATTCAGCCTGAGTGTCTGTGCAGTTTAAATGCAGCCCTCAGGAGAGTAAATAATGCAGAATGTGAAACCGGAGAAGATATTTGAGATGCACTAGCAAAAGCTTCTTTCAGCCCAACTTCTGCACCAGATCATTCTACTTGGTAGGATCTCTATGTAATTTGCAAAGATTAAAACCTGTTGCAAGAGAATTAGCCCAAGCACATGATTTAATCATGTAAGACACTTCCAGCCTCCGCTGGACTCATCAACAGTAGTTCCTAAGCCATGAGGGCTTGCGGACAGATTCCAGGTTGCTTGATAAATATCAATTATTTTGCCTTAAACAAAAACTTCACATACATTAATCTTTAAATATCAAGTGAGAGTGGCTGCTCTGGATTTGCAAATTCGGGATTTAAACATGTGATTTCCAAACAGCTCTTCTTGGGAGAAGGATCAAAGATGCGACTGCCAAAGCACCCTGGGACTTTAACTGGATACATGTGTAAGTGGCCGAGAAGTGACCAGGCTCTAGGTTCTGCATCCAAAACACTGCCTGCTTTGCTGGTCACCATGTCCTCTCGAGTAGGAGTCACGTGGGGCTGCCCGTTCAATGCCATGTGCTGAGATGAGGGAAGGAACTGAGATGAGGAAAGGATTTGTTGGTGTCTTTGCCTCGAGGATGCCTATCTGAGGGGTATGTTCCTTTGTCTGCCCCAGTCAGGGATGGACAGAGATGCTGAGGGCCAGCCAGGGGTACCGAGGCCTCTGGAGAGGGAGATGAGGCAGGTGTGTCTTGAGAAGGTTGGAGAAAAGGCCGATGTGCTGGTGCATGGGGCTGGGCTGAAGCAGCCTGGGTTCAAAAGCAGCCAGCCTATTGGAACTCCAGCGCCATCTCTCAGGCCGCGTGACCTTCATCTCTCAGGCAGGTGGACTTCATCTTGCTTCATTGTCTTGGAGATGGAGCTGCTCCGCTTATTAACACCGCACTTCCCAAGGCTGGGCGCTGCAAGGCTGAGGCTCTACCGAGCTGTTTTCTGGGTGATTCCGGAGCTCTTTGCAGGAATGAGGCTTTGCAAAAGGGCTAGGGAGCCCACTCCAGTTCAAGAGCACACATAGCCTGGTGAACCAGAGTCCCCAGAGCATCAGGTGCTTGGCTGGGCCCCGACCTCCTGGGGCTATTCCAGAAGCCCGGAGCTCCTCCTCCTCTGGGCCAATTGAAGCAGCATGCTTGTCCATTAAGAGGCCTCCCAGCCACACCTGTCAAGCTACCTGCCTCTCACACCATCAGAAGCCGGGCTCCGAGGGGCAGCCTCAGACCTTGCCCCGACAGGAGATCTCTGTGGCCAGGCAGGGTCTTAATGACCCCGGGGTCACTCATGGAAGAGAAGGAGGAGGAAAGGGCTAAATGTTCAAACTGCATTTCAGCCACATGCTAGTGCTTCTTCCTGCCTATCTGTGCCCCCCCCCCCCCAATCCTCCTGGACTTCCCATTCAGCTCTACAATCTCCGTCACAGGGGCATTCCAAAGCTCACAACTAAACAGGCCAGTCCCCTGCTGTCCATTTTCACTCCCACAGGCCCAGCTCCAGGCCCCTGGTGCCCATGGCTGAGCCCAGCTGCTCTTCCAGGCCCAACTGGGGGTTACCCCACTCCCAGCCCAGGCCCTCCAGGCCCCGGGCCACATCTGACTTTCCATGGCTCCCTGAACCAAGCTGGGGTTTGAGGTGCCCCAGGTTTTGGGCATGCTGTTCCCTCTCCCTGGAATGCCCTTCCCCATTCCACATGGGGCAAGCTCCTTCACATTCTCCCTAGCTCCCTACCCTCCACCCTCCTGCGCCTTCTCCTTCCCAGCTCTCCCCCCCCCCCCCCCCCCCCCCCCCCCCCCGTGGGCCTGGCTGAAGGCAGCAGACAGCGGCCTGATGTGAGCCCCCACACAGAGCCTCCAGACAGGATGATCTTCTTTTTGCCACGGCAAACTCAGTCCCACTCACCTCCCCGGGGCTGCGCATCCCCTGCGGACAGATGTGGCATCTAGTCTGAGCTGGGAAAGGACAGCCGCTTGGCCATGCACCCAGCCCTTGTCCCTGACCGGATGCCTCCGGCCCACTCTCGGCCTCTCCGTGTAAAGGAGGCTAGAGGAGAACTACAGCCCCGGCCCCTGTCACTCGGCCACACAGCCGGCAGGCGGGCGTGGCAAAGGCAGAGTGCAGGAGGGGGCGGTGAGAACAGGCGTTTCAGCCAGAGAGCGGGAGGCACGAGGAAGCCGTGCCCCCTATTCTCCAGCCCCAGCCCCGACCCTGACCTTCTCCCAGGCACCGCTACCAACATGCCCCGACTGCAAGTAGAAAGAGAATGTGTGGACAGCGCCCCCGCAGGACCACGCTGGGCGTGGCATTTACCACGTGCACGTCTCCACTCGCTCCCGTGGACTGGCGGGGGTGGTGCGCGTGCGCAGCGGGAATGCGGCTTCGCTGAGCTGCCCAGCGCCCCGCGCTTGCAGACTCCCGCGCTTAGCGAGCAGTGTGAGGCTGAGACGACGCTGGGCAGAAGTCATGTGAACAGGAAGGAGCCCCACTGAGCGCTCCTACCTGCCCTCAGAAACCCCTTCGGCTCCTGGGGCTGCTCCCTAGCTGCTGCTTTCCCAGGTCACAAAGCCCTCGGCCAGACTCTTGCTCTCCAACTAACCCCTAAATCTATGACGTTGTTTTGAACTTGGTATTGACCTTCATGACTCGTCTAGGACCCAACTCAGTCCTCTGGCTGCACATACCCACATCATAGGCCAAAGGTTCCCCATGCCTGCAGAATATGGGGGTGGCTGGGGCCCCTTCTTCCCCGCCCCACCAGGGGAGAGTAACTACCCAGCCTCTTCCAGCCCCCATCAGCTTCCTCCCCAAGGCAGGAGTGGCTTGCTGGGAGGCTTAAGTCATGGTCCTGCCACTCAGTCCCACCACTACCAACATTCCCTTTCTGACTTTCCTGGAAGCCTCCACCATGCATAGTCCCCAATGCCTGAGAACGAGGTGGGTTCCTCACTTCCTGTTCTGAACACTATCTCGGCACCACCTGGGCAGCAGGAGTCCCTGCCTATGGGGGGAGACCGGCCCTAATCTGGTGGATGGCCTGGGGGCTGGGAGGCCTCTGGGCCCAGGCAAAGGTTCTCTGCAAGGCGGGGTCACTATGGGCTGTCTCCAGTTGGGCCTCTTGATCTTTGGGCTTCATTTTATAACCGGGTCAACAGAGGGCAGGGAGTCAAATATAGGCCTCAGAACCAATGGAGACTTAACACCGGAATGCTGTGTCCACCTGGCCCCAAGAGGAGCCCATCCTGGGAGGAAGCTAGAACGGGGTATGGGCCAGGGACGCCCCAGCACGGTCTATACCTGGGACACTCGGCTTTGTCTCAGGAGAAAGGATGTGTGGAGGAGAAAGGCGAGGGTTTAAAGTCAGAGTGGCCCTAGTCTAAATCCCAGCTCTGCTCCTTACTGTGTGACTTAGGACAGATGCCTTCCCCTCTGAGCCTGTTTCCTAATGTCTACAAATTAAATAAAATGATAGTGAAACAACAATGACAACAATAATTTCCCCTTTAGAGCCAATACCAGGAGACAGTGAGCTAATCATGGATGCAAAATCCCTGGTACAGAGTAGGTGCCCAGTCAATCCTGACAGTTGGCCCTGAGTCACAGTCCCCTGTTGTCACAGTGTCCCCTTCCTCCCTCTCCCCTCCCTCCATGCGCTCCAGGGCTCCTGTGGACTTTCCACCTGCTCTTCAGTCCCGCTGCTCTCGCCAGCGGCTCAAGGGCCCTTACCTGGGAGAAGTGCCAGTGGAGCTTCATTCTCTTGGCTTTGGCATAACTGCACTCGATGAGCCGAGGTCGACTGTTGACATCCACCAGGCACCGGTTGTCGTCGTCATCGACCGTGGGGCTCAGGATGCCCACATGAATCTGCTGAGTGCTCGTGTAGTACACGTTCTGCGGGGCGGGGCAAGAGCACCATTAAATGTAATGACCGAGAGATGGGGAGGGTGGGTGGGTGGGGCTTCTCCCCGGGCAGCTGGTGAAGGGAGCACAATCCGGTGCACTTCACATGATTTTCTATTGCAATGGACAAGAAGAAAGCTTTATACCTCATGATCCAGGATAATCTCTGGTCCACATGTACAACTGCGACAAAATTTTCAAGACCCGAAACTTAGTCTTACCATATGCAATGCAATTTGATATTTTCCATTTTATTCTAATCTGATATATTCCATTCTTCCCTGAAAATTCAGCATTGGTCATAAACTTTTTTAAATTGGTTTCATCACCCATAATTTAAAAAACATGACTTGGATCCATTATTTGCAGGCTTGCTGACTTCCTCTCTCCATAAATGTTTTGTACAAGATACTGTGTTTGGCCCATAGATACAAAGCAAGAGACCTGTGCCAGGCCTTAGGCAGTTTGGAGTCTTGTGTGATCAGAGACATGTAACATAATTTCCATCCAGACTAAGACTGTGTAGAGCAAGGGTTGGCAAACTTTTTCTTAAAGGACCAGGTGGCAAATATTTTTGGCTTTGCAGTGTGTTGGCAGGTCCCTAAGGCCAGTCCTAGATTTGATGATTCATTAGGACTCACTAGGCTCTGCCCATATTCATACTCACAGTCATGATTCCTTATAAGAAAAGGATACAAGTCTTACCAGCAAAGGGAAAAGGCACAGAGGGCAAAGTCCTGGGGAAACCAGGCACCAGCTGCCAAGGGTCCTTTCCCAGTGGTCACGCAGGATGCACTTAATTCCCCAGCAAGGAGCTGAGACAACACCGTGACGTGTTTCCTACCAGAAAAGCTCTTACAGACTCAGCTGTTTTTTTTTGTTTGTTTGTTTGTTTGTTTTATCAGGGCTGGTCACGTAGGTAGCCTCTGGCCCCTACATACCCAAATTCCAGACTCCCAGGAGCAAAGCAGGTGTTTAGCCTAAACCATATTGTTTGTGCAGTCGGGTTGGGCATAGCCACTCTTGCACATCTGGGAATGGTGGGAACCCTTCTGAAACCCAAGTTCTCAGATGCCTGTCAAGGGCCAACATGGTAAGTGGGCCTTTCAAAGGACAGCAGTCGGGCCTGCTGTGTTAACTCTTTCCTGCCCATAGGGCCATCCGGTCTGCAAACTCAACTCTGCACACAGCCACAGGCAACATGTGAACGGTGGGCTGTGTTCTGAAAATGCTTCACTTACAATAATAAGGGCTGCACCTGGGCTGTGTTTAGGGCCCTGGTCTAGAGGAGAGCCACATGACCTTTAACCTTCAAAGTTTTTAGTCACTTCTCTGAAGCAGTTCCTCAAAAGGGCTCTGAGTGACAAGTCATAGGGTTCTGTGAGCTTTTCTTTTCCTATTACTAAAGAAATAAATACCCTCACTTAGGATTAGGCCCCATGGGCAAATTGAGATACTCTATTTCTTTGAGGTTAGAGTTAGGTTGGGTCCTCTTATTATTTTCATATATTAAAAAATTCTCACTGGTAAATATTTTTGATTCATTCTAAATGATAAAATAAAGAATTTCTTGTTTTAGTAGAAGAGGGTGGTTGACAAGGACTTTTAAACCTGAGTGCAGGACATTAAAGGGTCTGTGGGGTGAGAAGGGCAGGGCACAGAAGGAAGTAACAGGTGGTCCTTGGCGGACATGTTCTTCCTGAGCCTTGGAAGTCCAGGGAGGGCATGGAGAGGCAGGCAGGGTTATCCTTCAGACATAAGAAGGGCCTCAGGCCAATGCAGGAGTCCAGGCCCCAACAGGAAACAGATGGCACACTCATGGTGGTAGAATGCAAGGACGGTGTGATAAAGGCATAATGCTCCATGGTGTGGGTAGGAGGGAGCCAGAGGGATTGGATAGTTCCCTGAGGATAATAACATGGAGCTGTTACCACTCCTGGACCCAAGGGGATGAGAGAAGAGAGCAGTTACAAGAATCTGTAAGAGAAAGTTATGGAGAGAGGGTTGACTTGCAAGAAGGCTTCAGGGTGGGAGGGCTTTGGGGATAACAGTGAGTGGTGATGGATAAACAGCCAGACTTTACTCTCCCCTCCCCACTCTGTTCCTCTTCTGGGCCAGCCCTTTGCTAGAACCCAGCTGGAAGCCAAAGAACATGGGAGTGCTTTGAAACATTGCATAAATTCAGTCTCCTAGGGTAGAAGGAGAAAGATGGAGAGTGGATCTGGAGAGATGAATAGGAGATACTCAGCTAATTTTATAAGTTATCAGATTTGGTGAATCCATGGAAATGGGCATTAAAGTGCCAAGATGGCCAATTCCTCCCATGACAGAGGTGAAGAATCATAGTGAGCAAAGTTCTAAGCCCCGGCCAGATGTGGAATGCCTAGCCTCATGTGGAAATGGGACTAGAACACAGAGGCAAGAGGAGCCTATTCAGCACCTATTTTGGGTAAGAGACCCTCCATTGTGAGGCCTGGATTTCCGGTTCACCACCAAGGAAAGCCAGTGGCCTGCTGTGGCTTCCATTTTATTGGCAGTGAGCGAGAATATGATGACTTGTAGGATTTAGGAAGTTAAACAGATGCTGTTAGGCATCTCATCCATCCATCCATCCATTCATCCATCCAACAATCTCTAAGTTGAGATCTCAAGATAATAGAGATGAGAGAGCCATGGTCCCTGCCCTGGAGGATCCAACAGCCAAGTTGGGGAAACTAACATATCAGAAAGTAACGGTTCTAAGCACACTAAAATGAGCCTTGTTTCTGCTTCCTCCACTGGCCTTTCCCAACTCTTGCTACTTTGAAAATAGAAAAAAACTCACCACCTCCAGAAAGGCTTCTGTGAAAATGCAAAAGCCTGGGGCCACTGCCTGCCACCTGAGCCTCTCTCTGAAGAGTGCTGAGCGGTTTATGCCCTTGAGTGCAATGCAACCATGCTTTATCCCCAGGACACAGTACAGCTCTTAGTCACCCTGCTCCCTGGGACCCAGATTTCTTGAGGCTTGGGAGTGTGGGCTGCGGCCAGGAAGCCAGTCACTGCTACTCATCCCCCCCTCCACCGTCCCTGTCACCAGGGCCTGACTGCAGTCTCCAGGGCAGGCTCTATAGACACAAGTGGCTGCCCAGGTAATGGCAGAAATCAGTTTTGTTCACTCAGCTGCTTGGAAGTGCTTGGGGGAGACGCTCTGAGAGCCAGGCGTGCACTTACTAGCTGATTCGGCTGTTCATCGGACCAGCTTATTGCCTCAGTCCGAGCAAATCCTAATAGGGACAGACAGCTGTTTGTTACTGAAAGCAAACAGCAAAGCACCTCTTGAGGAGCGGAACCACGAAGTGGGCGGATCAGAGAGAAAGATTCAGCGTAGGAGGCTCTCCAGTCATCCCTCGGACGCCGCAGAAGTCCAGCCAGCGGTGGACTGAATTGGTAAACGGCCTGAACACAAAAGAGGGGAGACGAGGGGAAACCATTTCCTACCAGATGCCCCACTTTTAGTAGCAGAGAAGCTGGGTTTTCTGAGTCGTTGGGGAACCTGGAAGGTTTCAGCAAGAAATGACTCAGAACTGTGGTTCCCTGAGAGGGGCAGTTTGGCAATGTCTGGGGACACCAGCGGTTGTCACGGTGGAGGGGAGGGACGCTGCTATTGGCGTCCAGGGGTAGAGGTCAGGGACGCTCGCTGCTTATCCTCCGACGACGTACAGGACAACCCCCGCCCCGCAGCAGAGACTTTTCTGACTCTGGACACTCCAGGCACTGCTGTTGAGAACCCCCTCCTTAGACGACTACTATCAACAACTTATAACGTGTTTAGATCCTACTCTGGGCCAGACAGAAAGCAATGCACATGCCTTAGCCCACTGAATCCTAAACCAATTCTATGAGGCAGGGGCTGCAATGATCCCCGTCTTGGCGATGGGGAAACTGAGTTACAGGACATTAGGTAAAAGTCTCACAGGTGGAGCAGCTGAGATTTACACAGAGGCAGTGTGACTCCAGAGCCACACCTGTGACCTCTCACCTCACCTGCCTGCCTCCCGTGGGTCCCCGCAGCACCAGCAGTCAGGCCGAGGGGGCAGGGGTGCTTCCCCGTGGTGGGCCACTTGAGCTCTGAGAGGGGGACCCGGACTAAAGAAGCTGCAGAGGGCTGGAGGGCCTTGTACCCAAACACCTGTGATACAAGAGGGTCTTAAGAAGTGTTTAGGGGCACCTGGGTGGCTCAGTTGGTTAAGCGACTGCGTTTGGCTCAGGTCATGATCCTGGAGAGCCAGGATTGAGCCCCGCATCGGGCTCCTTGCTTAGCAGGAAGCCTGCTTCTCCCTCTCTCAGTCCCCCTACTTGTGTTCTTTCTCTCGCTGTGTTTCTATCAAATTAATAAATAAAATCTTAAAAAAAAAAAAGAAGTGTTTAGATGGTGACATTTCCCCCCTAACTCCCATCATCAACAGAGGGTGAATGGGAGCCTACCCAGGGACGTTTTACAAGCTCCTTGGGTGAGGGGCATATAGAAAAGATATCCCGACCCCATGGCTCCTCCTCAGCTGCAAAGGACTGACCTACTCATTTCCCACGAACTCCCATTCGCCTGACAGGGCTACAAGCCTGATCCGGGCATTTCATCCTGATGCTTGCAAGGGAAAGAGCAAAAGCCCCTTTAGGTGACAGAACAAACACACCCGTGTCTTGGGGTTCACACCAGTGGAATTCTCCCTTACCTCAGGCCCGCAAGCAGTGGTCACAATGAGTGTCTGAGTGGGACAGCGGGGAGCCCACAGTGCTCCTGAGTGCACACTCCTGCCCTGGGGGCCACTGAGCCAAGGTCACACAGAGACCTCCAGGGTCGGAGGTGCCCCTACTCTGTCACTTCATCTCCCGGACAAGCAAGGGTCCCCACCCCGCAGGACACAGGTGGACCCCTGGCCGAGCCTTGCCGGCTGTCCTCGGCCCCCCTTCTCTACCTGGCAGGTGAGGGCGTGGAGACTGAGGTATGGCCTTGCACGAGACCTGCCCTTCACCCACATACGACAGCACCACATGGACCGAAACTGCCACCGGCCCCTGGAGCCGCCTCAGGAAGGGAAGGGGGAGAAGAAAAGAAACAGAGCTTTGTACACCAGTCTGCTAGCTATTGTCCATATCTGCGGTCACTCCCAGGGGTTAGGATAAGGAAACTGAGGCTAAGGGGGTATACAGACATTCCCGGGGAGCACAGGCAGGCGGCTGCTCTCTCCCCTCCCGCCTGGGAGAGCTTCCAGGGAAGGCTGAGACCCTGCTGAATGAGGGTCTTCATCCTGATGGTCTCCTCTCCCCCAGAGGGGAGGCTGGGACAGGCAGGGGAGAGGGAGGAGGGCCTCCCCGGCAAAGCACGAACAACATGGGATTGGTTAAAAGACTTAATAACATGGTTCCAAGGTACCACAGAAGTCCCAGCCCTCTTCCAAACAATGGGCATGTGGATTTGGGGCAGCTTTATTTCCTTCATTAAGTGATGTTTCCTTGGTAACACCAAGTAGGTGCCCTTGAAAAATAAGGTAAGGCAGAGACATTTCGAGACACTCTTTCATCAGGAGAGGGGTGGCAGTGGTGGTATTTGGCTTAGATCTTCCTCAGCCTGGAGGGTGCTGAGGGGGCGGAAGGAGGGGAGTCATTGCGGGGTACTTTCAACAAGAGGCTCTAGAACTTACTACAGGGAGAAAACAACTCTATTTGCAGGGTGCTTTCATGGGGAAAGTGATCCAGGGTGAAGCAGGGTCCCTGAGGTCATTACTGTGGGTACCTGCAGGAGATCTGTACCCTTGGGTTTCAGAACCCAGTCCTCTGTGGGGGTGGGGAAATACACCAGGGGAGTCACAGTCTAGGGGGTGAAAATGACAATGACATAGTTACAAAGTAATCAAAATGGGGGAGTGGTGGCAAAGATCCCTGGAGGGAAAGCCAAACCATGGGCTGGACCACTCCAGGGGGTAGGCTTCTGGGAGGAGGGGATGGGTGCTGGGCTTTGGAAGAGGAGAAAGATCTGTGAGCAAATGAAGTTGGAAGAACGGAGGGATCAAAGTGCAATCAAGGGAAGGCAGTGCTCTCTACCTTGGTCACACAGTAGAATCACCTGGGGAGCTTTAAAAAGTCTGCATCAGTCTTAGCAGGTGAGCCCTAGGTATGGGGGTCTGTTCCAGGTTATTCCAATGTGCAACCAAGGTTGAAAACTAGCTGTATTAAGGACATTTTGCGCAGCCTAGGGAGGAAACATTGGGACAGCACCTACGACTACTTGGATTCCAAGTCCCCCTTCTCATCTTCGGGCCAAGGGGGACCCCATCGGCAGAGGCACTGTTTGTAAGACTCTGATGAGAGCGGCCACAGGGTTAGGAAGCACCACTGTTTAGGAGAACAGTTCTCAAAGTGTGGTCCCAGCATCATCTAGGAACTTGAGAGAAATACACATTTTGAGTCCAACCCCTGCTGAATTAGAAATGAGTAGAACCCAGGAGGCTGTGTTTTAACAAACCCTCCAGGTAAGTCGGATGCATGAGAACACTTAAGGACCACTGGTCTGGTGGGCTAGAGGCAGGTGGATGTGGGTTTCCACTCGGCACTCCTGCCCTCACTTTGTAGCTGGGAAACCACCCTGAGCCTCAGTTTCCTGACCTGTAACGTGCAGTTGTGAGGATTATAATATTGCTAGTCCCTGGCCTGGCCACCGGGACTGCAGGGTGAGAACAAGACAGGCAGGGGCCCGGTAGGGAAGGGACTCCCAGTCCAGCTGCCTGGTCTCAATCCCCTCACCTCTGACCCCTGTCCTGAGTCAGCCTGGCCAGTGGGCTCATGGGTAAGGATTCACGGAAACTGCAGACAAGGCACGGGTCTGCATGGTGCAGGAGGGGGGTGTGGAGAAGGAGCCAAGGCTGACTTTATTCAATCTCAATTTGGAGTAGTGACTGTGGACATCTGTAATGTGTGCTAGAAAGGGGCTCTTTGTCCTCTTTACCAAGAAAGAGCCGCTGGCTCCTCTGCAGATAGGGCAGGCTGATTTAAGAGCTCGGTTACTGGTCATTAACCCCCCAGCACAGAGGTTAGTAACAGTGTGGAGGGCCGCAGGGCCCTGATGCTAAATCAGGAGTGAAGGGGAGTCATTTCCAAATGATCTTCTGCTCACTAACTGCAGAACCAGGTATTAAGAGAAGGAAAACATTTATAAACATTTCTGTTTGCCAGCGCTGTGAAGGAGCACCAGTGTGGAGAGCAAGGTCCCCAGCTCAGAGCTCCCCCTTGTGAGCCCACTTCCCTGGTGGAAGGGAACAGATGCTAAGTTCCTGAGCTGGCCAGGCGTGTGTGGCGAGCTCTGTATCAGGGCCCTGTGCATAGCCAACAGACGATCCGGCTTAATTCAGCAAGCACTTCTTCGTGCCCACTAGGGTGTGGCCTGAGTGGGAGCCGGGGAGCAGAGAGGAACAAGACAGGGGTGCGCCCAGGGAGCTGGGTGGGGAGACAGCCATCCCAAAGAAGAGCCTCACCACCAGGCTTAGAGCAGAGTCAGAGGAAGGGCCGGAGCTGGCGTGATGTACTCTCGCTGGGGCTGGTCTGTGAGCGATGAGTTTCGAGAACAGCCTATGAGGAGAGCAGTGTGCCAGATAACGAAGTAGGATGAGAGACCGCTGTCAGAAGGGAAAGCACAAACAAAGGTATGGAGGCTTGCCATTTGGGGGAAAAAGAGTGTCCCCAGGGGTGGGGAGATGAGGCTGGAAATGCAGCTTGGGGCTGAAGAGTTGATAGCACCCTGGGACTTCTGATGCACTGTCCCTCCCCCTGCATCTGAGTCACAGCCATCCAGAGGGGCTGGAAAGCGAGCTGGGACTAGATGTGACAAAGCGCCTTCTGCGGGCCTGTCTGGGGGACAGGGGAGAAAAGTGATCTTTGGACATAAGACTGAATAGAAAAGATGAAGCCAGGCCTGATTTCTGTCTCCCACTGTGCACCTGAGCAGGGCGGCCAGGCCAGCAGCCGCTCGGCACCGTTGCTGGGCTTGGAAATTTTGACTTAGACTCATAGCTCGTGTGCTTCATTCTGGGCCTTGTACCCACAGCACGGGTGTGCGCCTTCTCTCCACGCTGTCTCTGGGGCTGTCCACCACCCAGCCAATGCAGGCAGCAACCCGAAGCTCCCACCTTGCTCTGTCCTTTCTTCCTGTGTCACTCTGAGCTCCTGGTGTGCCCTGGGCTCGGGGTTTCCCTTGTCAGCCCCTCTGCCCCAAGAGACAGCCAGGTGGCAGTGGCCATCAGCTTCCGGAGTAGAAAGTGAGGGCTGAGCAGGAGTGAATTACCAGCGAGAGACCAGAGCCAGACTAGAGAAGGCGGCTGCAGATTCTTGATGCTGACAGCTTTATTTGCTTTCTTGTAGCAGCATCTTGCTTCACTCTGGCCATAACGTAGGCATGTTTCACAGCCTGGCCAATCAGGGTACCCTGTTGCTGTGGCCCAGGGGTTGGTTCCAGGTTGGACATGTTGATCCAGTCTGAACCAATCAAAGTCCTCCCTCATATTTTCTATTTGTGTGAGCATGCTGGAAGGCGCTAGGCCCAGAGCTGCTTGCTGTTTCTTCCTTAGGTAAATCAGGGAAGTCTTTTCTGCTTGAATATGAGACTTAAGTTACATATGAAGGGAACCATAGCCAAAATGGGAGGGAAGGAAGGTGGAAGGGAGATAGAGAAAAGAAGAGGAGGTAAAGGAACAATGAGAGGGGTAAAGAAAGGAAGAAAAGAGAAGACAGGAGTGCAGCAAGTTTCATTCCTGCCCCTGGATACAGCCCTGCCTGATGCCAGAGCCAGACATGGACTTACTAGTTACATGAGAGAAAAACTTTTTTTGCATTTAAGTTGCTTTGAGTTGAGTCACTGTCACTTGCAACTAAGAGTCTTAACAAATATAGAATACCTAGGAGACAGTTCAAGAACACCCAAAAGGAATGAGGCAAAAGGATCAAGTCACAGGGGTCTTTACCTACAGGGTGAATATAGGTGGCATGCACATATATGCTTTATTCAGTTATTATATAAAGTAAGTCACTTTTCTAAATAATAAATTACTGATTTGTGGATGTCTGATTTTTTTTAACAAGATAAAGAAATATCTCACTCACTGACAGCCTAGTATGCTTTCTTTAGTGGGTGAAAAGCTAGTGAGCCTGCAAAGGTTCACACAGCAGTTGGAGGCCCCTGAGAGTGGGCTGAGTATCTAAATATCCTCCATCATGCAGGCATAAGAGGAGAAGATGAGAACTGCAGAGTAAAGGAAACTGGGTTACAGGAAAGTAAGGTTGGCGTGGCCCAGGATGAGTAAGGACTGGGAGGCCCGGACTGGGGTCACTGGCTAAGCAGTGTCCCTGCCGCCTCCTGTGTCCGTCTCTAGGGAACAGTGCCTGCCCACTGCCCCGGCCTGGGCCTTAGCTACTCATCCCAGTTCTGCTGCTGCCCTCTCCTCGTTCCTCCTGCTCTCTGTACGTTTCAGAACAAGACGAGAAGGTGCAGAGCCAGGGACCGGGACAGGCAGTGTGAAGAGGCAGGAGCAGGTGTCCTTGCACTTGGCCTACAATGTCTAACAATGACCCCTCCTCTGAGAACAGCTCCAGCCAGGGGTGGGCCCCAAATAGTCTGGGATCTATGACTCCACCACCTGCCCACTGGTGAGATTGGGCTATCAAGGAGCCAAGAAGGCTGTTTCCTCCCAGGAATTTAAAACATGAGCTGGAGAGACACAGAGATGAGACAGCTCTGTAGCTAGGACATGTTTAGCTCAAGTGGATCCATGAACTCTTACTGCTGAGGCCCCTGGAGCTGCCCCCATTCCTGCTTTTCCCCCGCCCCTGTGGGCCCACCTTTGGAGTCTATGCAATGAGTCACCCAGGTTTTCTGTAATAGCACCCACACTTTGTTTTCAGCTGAAGTTGCCAAATTTGTGGCAGTTGCTGCTGTTGATAATAACACCCCTCCCCTCGACACAAACAAGGCTCACTTGTTCAGTGGGAAGTTCACTATCTCGAAGAAATATCAGACACCTGCTATCGCACTTCGGAGTCCAATTTGGTCCCTATTTTGGAAGGCACTGCTCAGAGCCCTTCATCGCTGTGTCTGCTTCTCTTGTACCAGCTGTGTCTGCTCCCCGATAAACAGCTAAGCTGGAACAGATCACGTGCATTTGGGAAAATGCCCTGGCATTCTTCCTTCCCAAACCACAATAGTCTGTCAACTGTGCATCAGCTTGTCATGGTCAACACACCTCCCCAACAGCTTGGACAGACTGATTCACTGCTCTGTCCTCCGAAGGCCCTCCTTGCGCTCCTCTCCCTGACCGAGCTATTACATGTCCCTGCATCGTTAGTGTCAGACTTGGTCATATGCCTTAACCAATGGGATATGAATGGGAGAGACGTCTTCCCAATCAAAAGCTTGAAGAGCCGTCATATGATCTGCCACGTCACTTTTTATTCTCTGCCATCAGACGGGCAGTGTCCCAGATGGGGGCTGATTCTTCAGTCCCAGAAAAAGGGGAGATGACGCAGAGCTGAAGCTGAACCATGATGACCACAGAGCATGAGCAAGAAATACGCATTTTTTGTTGTAAGTCACGGCGATATGGGGACCATGAGCTTAAGATGAATGATAAATTGATACTGGATGAAGGCTGCTCTCAAATTTGAAAATATGGGACACTGACTCTGGGGCCAGAGAGTGGGCAGGGAGGAACCATCCTCAGAGGCTGGAAAGATGTAGTGGTGAGACATTTGGCGTAACTGTTGCCTGCAGTCACTCGGTAGACCAGGCTTTTGAGGAAGAGCATGCCTTCGTTACTACTGGCTGCTTTTGACAAGACACTGCAATAGGGAGATAAGGTCAGCAAAGACTTGGACAAGTAGCATGACTGAGAAGGGTAAGCCACTTGGATTTCGAGGTCATCTGTTACTGGAGCATAACGAAGCCCAAGCTGACTGACACGACCAGTCTGCTCTGCTCCCTTGCCAAGTAATCACACAAAAAAAGAATCACAGAACGGGAGGCATGCTCTTAAAGAAAACAACAAAAGACTTGGAAAACGGGGACCACGAAAACTTGATCCAATGGCGGGAGGGGAAGGAGTTGACTCTAGAAAGGTTAACTCTGAACCTGAACAGCCTAATTTAATTCCCTCCCCTGCCCCGACTTGTTCCTTAGCTGTGTGACTACAGATGATGCCCTTGGCCATTTGTTCTTTCAATTTCCTCATCTGTCAAAGCTGGTGGTCAGAAGAGTACTTGTTGCACAGAGTTGCTGGGGGATTGTAAGGCCTGAGGGCTGGTCAGTGTTAGCCAGTAATACTGTTTTTGTAACATGGTCTCTCTCACCAGGTTACCAGTTTCCCGATGGCAGGAACCACGCTTGTCTTGCTCACTATTGTATCCCTATTGTCCAAATCACTACTTGACATGCAACATGTATTCAAAACATATCAGCTGATTAAATGAATGTCTTGATAAACTATTCCAGGGACCTTAAACTCCAGGTCAGAAATCCATCCAGGCTTCCTTAGTGCCTATTTCATGTCCCTTACTCTAAGATTCTTCTAAGCTCTCTCTTCTGTTTTGGACCAGAACCTTCGATGACACCTTCCATAGGGTCCCATGGGTTAGTGGGATTCTATCTCAAGGACAAGATTCTCTGTATTTTCCCTAAGACACAGTCTGTGCCAGGCCTAACTCATACCTGGCTCCATGAACACTGTGGGGTGGGGGTGGGGGCTCCATCATTTGATGGCTCACCACAACTGTTATCCTACACTGAGTTAAGAAGAGTTTAGAATATTCCCGGGGCCAGGGTAGGGAAGTAGTGTGGCAGAGAGTATATGTGTGTATTTGACAGAGATTTTAGCATATGAGGTCAGTGGTGATCTGGACTCCCCAGCAATCTCAGTGATCAGGAAGATGGGGGAAGGAGCATGGTAATAAAACCTGTAAGTAAAGATCCAGTAGGGAGAAGTTAGCTTAGAGAAATCGACCTCATGTGGGTGAAATATTGGTGCCTGATTGCAATTTGCAAGTATAAATCTTGATTGTTCCTGCTCCAACCCCATCTCCACCTCTACCTCCTTCTTCCCTGAGAAGAGTAAAACCTGCTTTACTGGGGAAAGAAGATCCAACTCATGTCTTTACTGGATGTTACAGACCCCAGAGAGCAATGTCAGATGGACTGCACTATGGTGGAGAGCGAATTAGGAGACTGAGGCCATTCTTTTGGGGATTCCTTTTCTTCCATGCCACAAGACAAGTGCTCAGTAAATACTTTTGAATGAACAAATGAACAAATGCATACGTGAACAAATGAAATAATATGAAGTGGACATCAGAGGCCATTGTGATAATGTTATAAGAATGGCCACGGATTTTTCCCCTCCTTGCATGTCAACTCTGCCCTTCAAGGCTGGGCTTGGCCATGGCCTTGTGACTGACTTTGGACAAGGACAACATTTTCACAGAAAATGTGATGCAAGCAGAGACTCATCTAATTCTGCTTGCCCTTTCTTGCTGCTCTTAGAAACCCCTGTCATGGCCCTCATGTGAAGAAGCCGAGATCAGCCCACTGGATAATGAAACACACATGTCCCAGAAGCTCGCTCTTCCCAGCTGACAATCAACCAACCTCTGGAACCCGACTCAACTAGCTGACCAGCAGCTGGCCACGGATGCTTGATTGAGCCCAGCTGAAACTAGCAGAGGACAGGGCCAGCCCAGCCCAAACTATTGGCCCTCTGAGTCTTGAGCTGAGCAGATGGATGGATCATAAGCCACAAAATTTTGGGGGTACTTTTCTAGCTAGTCAAAGTAATACAGGCAGCTCATTTCAGAGGTGTGTTTGTGAATATAAGGCACAGAGTGTAGGTCCTCGGCAAACCGCTGCTCTTTTCCTTCCCAACTGCACAGAATAAAATAAATATACTAATGATATTATTTAATGAGCTCTTATTGTATGTCAGGGATGCTAAAGCCTTTACAAATACACTTGTTTCATCCTCAAAATAACCTTAGATAAGTGGAGTATTATTGTCTCCATTTTTACGTGAGAAAACTGAATTAGATAGAGGTAAATGGATGCATAGCGAGGGGCAAAGCTGGGAGCTGAACTCAGGTCACCTGGCTCCAAAACACAGCTCCCAGGCACCCATGGTACCCTGCTCCTTACTAAAGAAAGAAAGGAAGGTTGGATTCTACCCCCTCCCACCTGTGGTCCCTATTCCTGAGGTGCTCTTCCTGCTCTGCTTTTGCTTATGCTACTCTTTCTCTAAGTTCTAGGTGCATCTCCTCCTCCAGGAAGCCTTCCCTGACTTCTGCAGGTTACCACGACCCAACCCTTCTTCTCCTTGGCACCTGGGACTCTGATCCCTTCCAATGGCAGAAAGGAAACTCCATGAAACCCTGCTGATCCTGGACCAATGTGATGGGGATGGAGTCAGTTGCCGTGAGAGCATGGGAGTGGGTACTTTGTGGGGGCAAGGCGAGTACAGTGGCTGAGTACAAGGAGATGGGGTTCCCCAGTCTGATTCTGCCATCCCTCTCCTCCCAGTCTCCCAGTTCCATGGGCCTACGAGGTATATCAAGTCTAACTTTTGTTGTCTTTATGGGACTTCCTCATCCTCTCCCAACCCTTGATATGCTCTGTGCTTCTTTCCTGGGTGATCTTCCTTTGCAGCCCTCCACCCCCTTAAGCCTTCCCCAAATGCCTACCAAAGTCCCAGTATCAAGGACAGTCTTTTCCAGCCCAGGCTCCTCCTGGAGGGTACTGCCACTCTTGCGGGATGTGAATCTGCTGATTCTCCCATCAGGGACATGGGGTGGAGCCAATACTCCCTCTCCCCACAGCAGTGCCCCTTCCATACCTCAGCCCTCCATCTGGAGGGACAGGAACATCTCCTTAGGTACCAGCCATCTCACCCAAGTGCTTCTCGTGCAATCTGCTGAGCCCCCTCCCTCCCACTGGGCATCTCTTCAGGCGATGAATGGCCTCGCCTGCCCTGGGGCCTCAGTTCTGGAGAGCGACACCTGTGCTGGGCTCCAGCTGCTCATATCCGGATCCCAGCTCTTAGTGTCCCGAACTGCTTACCCCCAAACCTTATTCCCCGCTGCCCTACTGCCCCCAACTCCTATTCACCCCAACTCCTATTCATCGTGATTCCTCTCTCTCTCACTTCCCGAATGCCTGCTCATCAACCCGAGACCTTCCAAATAGCCTTTTTTTTTTTTTTTTAAAAGATTTTATTTATTTGACAGAGAGAAACACAGCCAGAGAGGGAACACAAGCAGGGGGAGTGAGAGAGGGAGAAGCAGGCTTCCTGCTGAGCAGGGAGCCCGATGTGGGGCTCGATCCTGGGTCTCCGGGATCATGACCTGAGCCGAAGGCAGTCACTTAACCAACTGAGCCACCCAGGCGCCCTAGCCTTTTTTTTTTTTTTTTTTCTCTCCTTGCCTACCTTTACCGCCTTCGCAGCCTCTCCACTTTCCTGGAAAGGCTGCTCTCATTCCTTTAACCACCTCCCTTGCCAGCACCTTCTGGTCTTTAATCTCCCCCCCCTGCTTTTTAAAAAGATTTTATTTATTTATTTGACACAGAGAGACAGCAAGAGAAGAACACAAGCAGGGGGAGTGAGAAGCAGGCTTCCCACGGAATAGGAAGCCCAGCGCAGGGCTCTATCCCAGGACTCCAGGATCATGATGTGGGCAGACACTTAACGACTGAGCCGCCCAGGCATTCTTGGTGGTCTTTAATTCCTTATTCCTGCTGCCTTTGACAGGCTGTAAACCCTGCCTCAGTCCATTTGCCTTCTCTCCACCCTCTCCCTGGATGCTGGGCACCATTTTCAACCCACAAAAAATCATGGAACTGGGTAAATGAGACCCACCCCAGACTCATGGTCTTCAGCTGCAGCCGGGCCCCTGCCCCCCCTGCCCTCCCTACTTGGCCTTCTGGGGGTGCCTGCTCAGCCTCTGAGCCCCCCCTCCTGCCTTAGCAGGGTGTCTACAGCTTCACTATTTGGGAATAGAAGCAGAGTTCCTATGCTTAGCTTGTACTTCAGCCTGCAAACTTGTTCCCCTTGGACCAGCCTCCATCCTGCTCTCAGGCCTCAGGGGAAGCAGCTCGTCCCCAAGCCCCACTGACCTTGGACCCCATCCTCTCCTGTCCTTGCCCTTCACCCCCCACACCCAGAATGTTGCTTCATTCTCTCCCCATATATCCGACCTCTTTCTCTACAGACTTCCTTCTCGCAGCTTCAGACGCACTCCCTATTGCTTCCCTCAAAAAGCAAATCAGAATGCACACCTTCTGGCAACTCCACACCCCTTCCTAGTAGCCAGCTTCTTTTTCTTTCCAGCCCTTCCTTACTAGCAAACTTGGGGGGAGAGGAGCCTATGCTTGTGGACTCCCTGTAGACACCTGCCTCTCTGGATGGAGACCTTTTACCGATCACATCCTCCCAGACATTCCGTGACCCCCATGTCCTCAGGAAACACACCAATGGCATTGATGGTCCCCATTCTTCAGGAGTGTCTACAAATTAAACCTTGTCACACTAGAAACCCCCAGAGCAACTGAGAAGGTAAACACTAGCTCAGTCCGTTTTGTGATCATCACTTAAAAAAGGCTTTAATTTTCCATGAATTCAGTCATTTCTTTATTTAATCTATAGCTATTAAGTCCCTATAATGCTCCAGGCAAATATGACCGAGGGACTTCCAAGCAGCTTGGGCTCTTCTGAGGAGCTAAAGATACTTCAGAGACACGGATGTGTTCCCATAGCTCTGTGCTACATGAATTCAGACCAGCAAGGCCCTTTTCCTGCAGAAAAAAATGTTATGAAATTTTCCTTTTAAGCGTGTCCTTCACCTAAGTCAACCTCCACTCTCACACGTGTTCCTGCATTTAATAGTGTATTTTTGATCAAGAAAAAAAATAAAGCTATTCTAATGATTGATTTAGAGGGCCTGGCTCTGCTGAAATTCACAGTATATTAACATGGTGCTAACCTCAACGAGTCCACGAAAACCATGTGTCGGCAGCACGAATGCTCAGCAAGGAGCGGATTTCAGAAAAAGCAGCTGGGACAAAAGCAGTGTGGTGACAATGAAGTTATTCGGAAAAATTAAATACAAGAACCTCTTTCTGCCCGTAATACATTCTGAACACATCCTCTTAGGAAATTTCTTGAAACAGATCAGCTTATCCTTAAGCTGCCCTCATAGAAACACCATTCAGAAGTCCCTACTCAAGGCCACTAGCCATTCCCAAAACCTAAAGCCCATGTCCTAGGCTCCTTCTTTATCACATTCTCAGCCACGGGTGGTACAGACCTCCTCCAGGGCCCCTTTGGAAATGTGCGGGGATGGTTCGGTCCACATTGCCCCTACGGCTGGTCAGAGTCTGGGGATGCTGACCACCCGGAGGTTAGCTGAGGAGGCCACACCCCCACAGCGAAGCCCGGTGCCACCCAGAAACAGGAGCGAGAAGCAGCCACGGATGCAGCTCACTGCCTGAGGGCCCGCCTTTGTGCAAAGGGCAGCGGAGCACACATGAGCTCTGGGAAAGCTCCCCACGTCTTGCTCTGGACTGAAGGAGGAAGAGCCCTTGCAGGGTTGGGGGGTGGATACTGTGCCTGGGCGGCCCAAGAGCAGTGTGTCTCCTGAGATGGAAGGCTTGCCACTTACGCTCCGGCCCTGGCTCATGGCTTACATCCTAGATACTCCTGCGGGCAGTTCGGTGGGACCCTCTCAAGGAGAAGGGTGAGTTGCAGAAGGATCCAGGGAGAGTCCGTGCAGCCCTGTCCATAGGAGAGCCCTCTTTTGCCTGGGGGTTAAAATGGGAAGGCAGGCTGTTTCTGTGTGCCAGCACGTGTGGGGGCAGGTGAGATGCCTCGATGAAAGGGCTCTCCTTCCCCACTCCTGTCCCACCTTCCCCATAACGACAGGCCCTCGTCAAGATAAACACACAGGATCTGGCTTCCAACCCAGTAGGAGAGGGCATAGCTCTCCAGCTCCCATCCAGCTCCCATCCCCAGGTCTCCATGAAAAGATATGGGTCTAAAAGAAGAGATACAGATCCTGCCAGATCTGATCCTCACTAACAATAACTTACCATTACTAATAAAAATAACAGGAACTGCAATATATTGATTGAGGATTTGCAGGTTACTAGGCTCAGTGCTGAGCACCCTTTGTATTTCTCTACTTAATCCTCACAAAACCTCTATCAAATGAATGTTTTAACCTCATTTTATGGAAGAGTCAGGCTTTGGGTAAAGGCTGATGAGTGGCAAAGCCCATGTGGCTGGGCAGGCAGCTAGGAGGGAAGACTAGCTTCAGTTACTCAAAAATCCACCAACTTGGGGCGCCTGGGTGGTTCAGCCCTTAAGCATCTACCTTTGGCTCAGGTCATGATCCCAGAGTCCTGGGATCAAGCTCCGCATTGGTCTTCCTGCTCAGCGGGAAGCCTGCTTCTCCCTCTCTCACCCTTCTGCTTGTGTTCCCTCTCTAGCTGTATTTCTCTCTGTCAAGTAAACAAATAAAATCTTAAAAAAAAATCCACCAACTTTATGAACAGATTCCTGCTCTGTACCAGGCAGTGTGCTAGGCTCAAGGGATACACTCGAGAGGACAAGCAAGTGTCTGCCCTCCAGAAACTTATGATCTAGTGGTAGATTGCAAGTTTATTTGTTTAACAAGTAGACAAAGTCACGATTAACTGCCCACTGCGCTTATGATCACATGTATCCATATACTGCAAGAGTGCTTATGATCACATGTATCCATATACTGCAAGAGTGGTGAAGCAGTCAGATGGGTACAGAGATTTGAGAATAACTCGTGAGAGCGCCTGGGATAGGGAGGTCTGAAAGGTTGCTCCTTGGAAGACTTCAGCTGAGACCTCAAGGGTAGGAAGTGGGGAGAAGTGGGATGTCTTTGGATCTGATGCTTTGCTCCTGGAATGCTGAGACTAGATGTCTTCCAATGGGGAGAGGGTTGCCTCAGTTCCTTGGGGGGGAAAAGGGGAATCCCCAAGGCCAGAGGCACACATAAGGAGTCCTCATGGAGTCCTCACGCGTCCAGAGCGCTGACCCACCTGTGTGCCGGCTCAGAGCCCCAGGTAGGTGGGGAAGGGCAGTGCCAGCCCAGCAGTATTTTCAAACCCTCTTCAGCCTAGTCTCAGGAACTTGCCATAGTCCCTTCAGGGAGGAAACTGCCAATCAGACTCAGCTTTCCTTCAGATCCTAAGGAGAAGAGCATGCCTGGTGGTGGGCTAAATCCTCCCTCCCCTATACAGTCACTGCAGCCTTTCTTCCTCCAGCAAGGACACTTGCTTGTCCTCTCGAGTGTATCCCTTGAGCACTCTGAACACCTCCGAGGTGTGGGCCTTCGTCATGCCACACAGTGGTGGCTTGTCATGTGCCCAGAGAACTTTCTGAGAGCAGAGGTCACAGGTCTGATGAAACCAGGGAGACACTCCTAAGTCATGGCCCCGAACATGGGCCGGCCGCTGGGCCACCAGGCGCCACTGGTTGGTAATTCTGTGACTCAGAACAAGTTACATAGTGCCTTGAGGCCCGGTCTCTTCCCCTGTACAAATGGGGTAGGAGTAGAACCCACTTCCCAGGGCTCCTGGGAACCATCGCAGAGAGCACGCACACAGAGCATTTACGAAGATGCCAAGGAGCACTGAGTAAGAAACGTAAGCTGTTGTCTCAATTGCTATCTCTAGGCAGACTAGCGAGCTCTCAAGAGTGTTGAAAGGCTGCCCTAATTAGAAGAGGAAACCCATGTTACTGAGCCAGGTCCCATGTCAGGCTTGGTGCCGGGCGCCCTCGGGTGTATTGCTTCATTTAAACCTAAGCCTCCATCCCATTTTACCAATCAGGAAGCTGAGGCTCAGGGCAGGGAGGTGATCTGTCCCAGAGCACAGAGCCAGGTCCAAAGCAGGATCTAAATTCAGCTGCTCTGATGTGGGTTCAGTGACCCGCCCCCATGCCGGGGGCCTGAGAAGCGAAGCTCTGGAAAGGCAAAAGCTGGGAGCGGATGGAGAGTGGGAGGGCCAGCTTCTCCCTGGGTGGTGATAGCCCAACCATTTTCCCCAGTGTTGGCTCATGGTGGTGCTGCTAATGACTGCTTCTTCCGGCCTATGGGAGCTTCATGAAAGTCATGCAAAACTCGGGGTGCCTGGGTGGCTCTGTTGTTAAGCGTCTGCCTTCGGCTCAGGTCACGATTGATTGCGGAGTCCCAGGATTGAACCCTGCATCACGCTCCCTGCTCAGTGGGCAACCTCTCCCTCCCTCGCTCCCCTTGCTTGTGTTCCCTCTCTAGCTGTGTTTCTATCAAATAAATACAATCTTAAAAAAAAAAGTCATGCAAAACTCGCTGTATCCACTCTAATTGTGGAGTTTGGACATGAAGTGAAGAAGAAATCATGTGTAATGAATAACAAATCAAGTGGCTCCTTTTTTTTTTTTTTTTTTTTTTTTAAGCACCAAAACTTCAGGAGCAGGACAGAGTTCACACCAGGGCTGTGAGAGAGTAGCTACTACTGTGGCATCCACATCTATGTGTTAATGTCCCCATGGTCCCCATCAGCGCCTCCTTGGGTTCCTGCTCCTCCCCTCCCCTCACGGAGCTGAGCTGAGGAGCTGATGTGTCGCCACCGAAAGGGAAATGGAGAGAGGTGCTCTCTGAAAGCGGGGTGCAGAACTGGCGGGTGCTCACCCACCCAGGGCAGGGACAAGTTCCAGGCTGCTAGCCATGGATGGGTCCAGGGGCTGTTTGTGCTGGAGAAGGAGCCCTGTGACGGGTCACCTGGGCTGTGCCTGAGGGAGGCAGCATCGGGAGAGAAAGCAGCATCGAGGGGTCAGTCTGCTCTTCCCAGCTGAGAGCCCTATCGTCCACCCTGGGAAAGGCTGCTCTTGGGTGGGATATAATTACATCCATTGTGTTCTGTGAATTACAGGCCTGCACCTGCCGCCCAGTGGGGTGGGAACTTGGGTACACCTTAGGTCTTTGAGCCAACATCTTCAGGAATAAGTTAGCAACATGGCTTTATGTTGAACTGACACCTGCAGGGGTCTAGGGAGATTAATGTAGTAACTATACAAACATATATATAAATATAAATAACATGTCTTATGTATAGATACACATATATATTATAGAAATATAATGTGTACTAACAAAATAATAACATAATAGCCTATAGTTAAGTAGCATTTAAAACCAAGAACTAGCTTTGAAGTTATAGATATTTCAGGCCAAGAGAATTTAAGTATCTTGTCCCAGGTGACACAGCTCATAAGTGGAGAGTCAGGATTCTCACCCAAGTAGATGCCCCAGGGCCCAGGACAGGCTAGTTCCTGGCCTTTAGTAGGGCTATGGAAGAAATGAGATTGCAGGCTGGGTTGAAAACAATGCAGACACAGAGAGCAGTGAGCTCCTGAGCCCTGGGAGATAGGTAGGATACATTAGGCACCTGGTTTCCATGGATGCTTCCAGGACCCCA
This sequence comes from Spilogale gracilis, assembly GCA_004023965.1. NCBI lineage: Eukaryota > Metazoa > Chordata > Mammalia > Carnivora > Mephitidae > Spilogale > Spilogale gracilis. Next base: position 11,459 of record PITA01014912.1, on the reverse strand, counting down.
AGGATGAAGGGAACCTGGGGGTCCTAGGTTGGTGAGGCCGGGAGGGTAGGAAGGATGACTGCAGATGATCAGCCCTCCTCATCCCAGCCTCGAGTGTCACACTTTTTCATACTTGGATAGGCTGCCCTCAGAGCGATGTCGTAACACCTGCCATGATGTTCTGGGCACGGGGTTAGGCGTGGTCACATTCCAGCCGTTAGAGCCCTGCTGGTGATTCAGCTAGAGGCACACTTACTCTGCTTTCCGTGGGAATGACCGCCCTGGAATTATGCCGCAGCTCAGGGCCCAATGAATAAAGACAGGCAGATAACTCTCCATGGCTCAGGCCCCCAGTCATGCAGAGCTGGAAACGTCAGCCGAGGTTTCAAGACAGGCTGAGGCTCCCATCCTACTGTAGCCCCAGGAGGGCACTGTACCAATGCTTACCGGCTGCTGCAGGACATCACGACCACACACGAGGAGGTCGTGTGTGCAGAGCCCCATGTCATCACATCAGAGCCAAGAAGTTAACTCAAGCAAGTCTTCCCAAACCTTACAACCACTCCGTGCCAGGCATTCTGATGTATTTATAAATAAAATTCAGGGGAGGAGGAGAAACCTCCCGTGGGTCACAGAGAAGCAGCTGGCGATCTAAATTCTTGGCCCACAGAGTAGAACTTCCTCAACTGCCTCTGAGGTGTTCCTCGAAATATCTGGGGGATTTTTGCTCGACCCACAAGAGGCCTCTGATGCCCCATGCATGGCTCCCAGGAGCACTGCGGGCCCGAGGGAGGAGGGAGGAGACATACTCCGTTACGGCCCTGAGTGGGGACGGCACGTGTGCGGGTACAGCTGAATGAGAACTTGAAAACACAAAGAAATTCCAAACCATTCCCCAAAGCAAAGGCACCAAAGACCACCTGTGATTCCATACTTTTCTTACTTGTATTACACATACTACTCAATCTACCGTGGCATTTGTTTCTGCATAAAAATAAAATACATCTTTAAACTCAACTCTAATCCTCATACTTCGAGTCAAAATGCACTTTCTGAAGCACAACATGGCGGCTTACGTATTCCAAAACTTTGGAGGGAAGTAAAGATCCTTGCATCTTCTTTCTTCTCCAGCCATGAATTTGCCTTCTCAGGAGACGTGCTGTTTTCTCCTGTGCCTTCTGTAGTCTAGAAGATGCAGGCAGGGAGCATGGGAGAAGCCTCCAGACCCTGCCAGGCACTCTCCATCCTGCTGGGCTCCGGAGAGGGTGGTTTGGATGCTTGCTTATATCATATGGACTGTCATGATCTAAGCACATGGCTCCCTCTCCAGACTGGGACTCCTCAGGTCCTGGGCCCGGTCAAAGCTGCCTTGGCCTCTCCCAATTCTTAGGCATAAAGTAACACTCCTTGCAGGTTTCTTGAATGAGCGAATGAATGAATGAGTGAGGGAAGGAGTGATTGATTAAATAAATCGTATGTGGGGAGACCCCCATTGCTATATTTTTCCCAGCAGAAGAGATTTTCCAGGCTGTTACACTAATGAGGGCTAATATTCTCAGTTATTTTGAGGATAGCTTGAAATTTGCTGCTAATTTAAATAAAATGGTTACGTTTATTCATTAACCAATTAGCGTGCTTCCCAGCAGCTTCACCTCACTAATTTGATTAGTTACACTGTGCTTTCTCCTACCCATGGCCTTCTCTGCCAGCTGAGAACATCAAAACTGTAACAGTCAACTTCTCAACATGTCAGCAGACTCTCTCAAAGGGTTTAAACACGGATGTGAACCCAGCCTATAGTGTCCTTGGGCCCCACTATGAGCTGCCCTGTGATAGCATTCCTATCACTAGACTACGTTTGTTCCTTAAGGGAAATGCAACTTTCCAAACTATGGGGCCTTCTGAAAGACAACCTGTCATATGTTCGAGGAAATAATGAATGGAACTGGAGGAGAAACAAAATACAGGCACCATTTTCTTTTTTCTTATTTGTTGGAGGTGGAGTGTACTGAGCAAACGTCTAAGTTTCTGTGGCAGAGATGGGCTTCCTGGGCATGCAGAAAACCCTAATTTCTCCCATCCCTGGGGGTGAGCTGCCAGGGCCTTGTGATTGGCTCTGGAGAACCAAACGTGAGAGGAAGGGATGTGAGGCACTATTCATCTGAGCTGTGAAAGTCAGATTTCCAGTCACACTCTTCCCCTCTGGGGTGCTGTGGGTAGAACTGTGTACCTCAGAAATCCATATGTTGAAGTCCTAACCCTCCTCCCCCAGTACCTCAGAATGTGACCTTCTTTGGAAACAAAGTCACTGCAGATGGAATTTGTGAAATGACACTGGAGGAGCGGGGTGGCCCGTCGGGCCTGGAATAGAGGTGAGCACACGGGGAGAACATCACAGGAAGGGCGTCTGGTGTCGTCACAACTACCACTCTTGGTGGCCTGAAGCAGAGAAGGGGCACAGCTCTGCCGACACCTTGGTCGTGGACTTCTAGCTTCTAAGACTGGGAGGCCCTGCAATATTGCTGCTGCTTCAGACCCCGAGTTTGTGGTCTTCTGTGGTGGCTGCCATAGGAAACAGGACTGGGGCAAGCCCGCGTGGTCAGGCTCTGAATTTGCAAGAGGATCGGACTCACTCACGGCCTGGAGAGTTCCTCCACCTTCAGCCAACTTTGTGAACCAAGAGAGAGAAATATCTTACACCTGGAACTAAGGCAAATTGGGAGAGGGAGTCGTCTACTTTGTTCACTGTCACCCTGGGCCACTGTCTAACAAGCACCAAGAGTATGCAATTTTCCAAGACCATGTGCTTGTGTTAGACTTTGCTCCATACTTTTTGGGTTTGTTTGTTTGTTTGTTTGTTGCTCTTTACCTTTTGATTAATACCCAGACACTAGGAGGTTAAATGCTAACCTCCAGATTTCTGCCTGGATAGCAAAGATCACACTAAAGGTAATAATTTTATTTCCCCATCGGGCATTAAGCACTTCGGTATCAAATCTGGCAATGTTATTCTAACATTGTTTTTAGAGAATGCCTGCAGATTCTGAGCTCTTCAAATGCTCCCAGTACCTCCTTAAACTTCTGACTAGTCCCCCCATGAATGAATCAACTAAGTTTTTGTCCCATGTTCATTTCAACCTGTTTAACAATCGTGTTTTAGGGGCACCTGGGTGGCTCAGTCGCTAAGCATCTGCCTTCGGCTCAGGTCATGATCCTGGGGTTCCGGGATCGAGCCCCACATCAGGCTCCCTGCTCAGCGGGAAGCCTGCTTCTCCCTCTCTCACTCCCCCTCTGCTTGTGTTCCCTCTCTAGCTGTGTTTCTCTCTGTTAAATAAATAAATAAATAAATAAATAAATAAATAAATAAATAAAATCTTTTAAGCCAATTTTAAAAAAAGAATCCTATTTTACTTTTTTGAATTGAGAAAATAAACTTGTTTGTTTAATGGTGATGAGTTTTGAGGATTGCTTATTACCTGACTGATATTCTTTCTGGTCTTCAAACCCCAAATGGAGAAACTTAGACATCTGATAGAAGGAAATGAGGATGGGAAGTGATTCTCAAGGTCGGCAGGATAAACTGGGCCAGCTTGCTGTCCTGCCTTCTTAACCTTTCTCCTCCTTCACCATTCTTGGCCCTGGGCGGCTGAAATGCGAGGCATGCAGCTCAATTCTGGCCACACATGCAATTCTTAGGAGAGAGAAGAGTTCAAGTTCCAGCTGTGGTGAAGGCTTGAGGTTGAGAAAATAGAGAAGAGTTTGCCTCCAGCATTAGAATGGGAACTTAATAGGGCAGAGACTTTGGTCTGGTTTATGACCGTTTCCTAGGGCCAAGAACACTCTAATGGACTCTCACTGATTTAAGAAGAAAAAAAAGTAATGAATTAAAAAGTCATAGAATTCCAGGGTGGGAGGGCCTTAGGGATTTCTTAGCTTAAGCATCTACATGATATAAGAATTTTTCATAATGCTCTTGGAGCTCGCCAAACATGACTTGGATACCTCTGATGATGGAGAGGTCAAATTATCATCTGAGCCAAGGACTGGGAAGACTTTCCTTACACTCAGCCAAAAATCTGTGTCTTTGTAATTTTGGAAGTTTTCATATCCCTCTTAAATCTGCTCCTTTCCAGGACAAACAATTCCCATTCTCAAGGACATGGTCTCGAGTCTCTACCAATCTGGTAAAATAATAGCCAATATCTACGAAGCAGTGATGGTGTCCCAGGCTTCTTGTCTCAATGCTTTACGCGCATCAATTTTTAAAATTCTTATAACAACCTCGTAAGGTAGGTACTACTATCATATAGGTGAGGAAATTGAGGCACAAGGAAATTTTGACACCTACTCAAGGAACCTGATTAGTAAGTGGGCTGGCTGGGATTTGAACCCAGGCAGTCTGCCTTTCAACATTTTCAAGTTTCCTATCCCATGTGATGCTTAGGGAGAAATGCGTGAGGTTTCACAGCAGAGGTCAGAAAGACTGTCACCTGGGGCTGATCTCTACTCCCCAGCGGGAAGTGTCACATCCCTCCCCTGGAGTTGTGCAGTGCACCATCTGCACAACTGTATGTAGCAGTCCCATCTGTGCACATGTGAACCTCCCTGGTCTCTCCCTGGCCTCTGTGGCCATGGTGACAAGAGAGATTTTGCTGAGAGCTTCCAGTCAGGAGAAAAATGTCCCTGGAAATATATACTGAGGGTCTGCTTTGGACCAAGTCTAGGAGATTCAGGGAATCCTCAAGGCCTGTATTTGTCCATAGTCCCCTTATGAGGTGTAACCTGACCTCAAACTAAGGTGATATCCATGATCTCCTTCTTTTCTCATCCCCTCCATGAGCCCGGGGAGTTCTCTGGGGCCAGTAGATATCTATGGGAAGGCTTGCTAGTCAGACACTCTGCCTTATTACCCACGACTTACTCTCCCACCCCCCGCACCTGTGTCTATCTCTGGTGGCTGGATGAACATCACCAAGGACACGCAGTCCATCTCCAGGAGGACCTCATCGTCTCAGGTTCACTGGGCAGGCCAGACTCAACAAATTCCTGTCACAGCAGGGTCCCTACACCACCCTATTCTGGGAAATGTGTGTGATCTGAGGTCGGCCTCCAGCCTCCTTACCTCTGGGCACTAACAGCTGGGCACCTCAGCTGCCGGCCTGGTGGGAGAGGGTTTAACTGGGTCCCCATGTTCCCTGAACAGCCCAGTCACATGATGACTGTGGCTTTGAGGAATGGGGATGGGGACCCAAGTCTTTAAGACTTGCTGCAGATCTACATCAATAAGCTAATTCATAAAGCACCCAGGTACGGCAGCTCCCGGCCTTCCTGGCAAGCACTGCACAGCCCCACAGCTTCTCAGGCCAAGTGAATTTCAGAAAGGAAGAACTGGACGTAAGTAGACAGAGCAGGCCGAGCTGGCCAGCCTGGCTTCCTCATTTGCAGAGAAGAAGACAGGCCCAGATGAGACAAAGCAATGGTGCTAGGGACCAGAATTGTCATTACCTTCAAGTTGAGGTACTGACAGAGAGGAGGAATGAGGAAGCCCAGGGGCACGACGGGCTCGAGCTGCATGGTGCCTACACAGTTGTCTGCAGATGTGGGAATTTATTGAACTGTACACTTCAGATATGTGTCCTTTGGTGTAAAATCATATCTTAGTGAAAGAGGAAAACAAAACCAAGGCCCAGGGAGGGTCAAGGTGACATGGGTCTAGTGCGGCAAAACCGAGACTAGAACTCAGGTTTCCTGAAGACCCCCTTTTCCTACTCCACTGCATTTTTGCTGCTGCAGGAACTCGGGGATGCTCCATTATGAGTAGGCTTTGACCAGGGCAGGAATCCAAGGCACATGGCACATGAGGTCAAGGGAAATCAGTCCCTTGTGGTCTGGAGCTAGAATCTTGAGGGCATATACACTGAGCAAGGCTTAATGCGCAAGAATAATAATATAGTACTAGAGCAATATTATTAGCTAACACTCACGGAACACTTCCTATATGCCAAGCACTCTTTTAGACATTTGACATGTATTAAATCCTTACAATAACCTTTATGCACGATACCATCATTAATCTGCATTATACAGGAAATAAAATAGGTCCACAGTTAAAACCTTGACCACTTAAAAACTTGACAACTAGAGAGTGTGAAAGCTGATATTTCGATACAGACAATCTGATCCAGAATCCATGCCCTTAACTGCAGCACAGATGGCCCCATATTGAATCATCAGCAGCTGGGAGATGGGTAGTCTTTGCTGAGATGACATCCACCATCCCACAGAGAACACACTCAACATTTGTCCAGTCATCCAGACAAGCAACAACCCTGTAGATTTCCATACAGATTTGTTAAAAGCAAGTTCATTCACTGTCTCCTGGGCTGTAAGTATTAACAAGCAGGCAGGGAATTTACAAAAAGACCAAACCACTTTGGACCAAACCACCTTGGCCCATACTCAAGAACAACGTGGGGATGTTCTGAGCTGAATACTCAGGTGCCCAACTGCATTAATCGTCAGGGAAATGCAAACTAAAGCCACAGTGGGACCCTACCACACCCCTGCCACAAGGTCTATAATTGAGAAATAATACACACTTACAGAGAATAGTAAATGTTGGCAAGGATGTGGAACAACTAGAACTCTCATATATGGTCGGTGGTAGCAAAAATTGATATAATTAATTTGGGAGACTATTTCACTGTATATTGGCTGATCTGTGCTGTCACAACAAAATGCCACTGGCTGGGTGGCTTAAACAACAGAATGTCATTGTCACACAGTTTTGGAGGCTGGGAAGTCCAATATCTACGTGTTGGAACATTCAGTTTCTAGCGGGAGCTCTTTTCTTAGCCTCCCAATGGCTGCCTTCTTGCTGTATTGTCATGTGGCAGGTGGTGGTGGGGGAGACCCTGAGCTCTCTGTGTCTTTTCTTATAAGGACACTAATTCTATTGGATCATGGCTCCACCTTTATAAACTATTTGACCTTAATTGCTTCCTTACTCCAAATACAGTTCAGATTAGGGCTTCAACACACAAATTTTGTGGTGATAAAACTCAGTCCATAGCATTCTTCCCCTGGACCCCCAAGTTCATTTCCTTCTCCCATGCAAAATATATTCATTTCATCCTAACATCCCCCAAAGTCTTAGGTCATTCCAGCATCAGCTCTAAAGTCTAAAGCTTAAATATCATCTAAGTAGCCTCTAAATCAGATGTGTATGAGGCTCAAGGTATGATTTATCCTGAGGCAAAATTTCTCTCTAGCCGAGAGTCTGTGAAATCAGAAAAGTTATGTGCTTCCCAGATATGATGGTGGGACAGACACAGGCTAGACAAGTGCATTCCAGCAGAGCGAAGGTGGAAGGAAAAGAGTAATGGGTCCCAGATAAGTCCAAAACCTGGCAAGGCTAATTCCATTAGATATTAGATAGGCTTGAGAACAATCCTCTTTGTCCTGATGCTCTGCCCTTTAGACCCACCGGGGTGGCAGCATCACCCCCATGGCTCTGGGGAGTTGCTTACACCTTTGGCTCTCCAGGGTGGCACTGCCCAAACTGCTCCATGCTTTGGTCCCGCTCCTAAGGCACCGGGCAGGGTCATCCAGGCCCACTGAAACCAGAGACGAAGACCCACTCTTGGAGGAGACAGCCTTGCCCCTGGGGCTATGAGAGTACGGGCATCGCTGATGGTCTCTGAATGGCCTTCAGCATCATTCTTCCTTTTTCTTGAGGAAGAGGGCATGTTCACAGCTAAACAGCTCTATGGTCCTGCCTTGTGAAAGCCAAGAAGTCCACCAGCCTGCCTTTATTCTGTCCTGCTCTCTCTCTCGTTCAGGCTGCCAGTGTCTCCGCTGTGATAAGCCCATCTCGATTTATGGCTCCTGCTGCTGAGATGGCTGATTGAGTCCATGAGTCCCACCACGATCTCTTAATCAAATGGCTGTTCAGCTACACTCAGTTTTCTCTTCAGAGCAAGCTTTCTCATTTTTACTGAGTATTCTCCAACTCTTCAAGTTAAGGTTAAATGAGGTCATAAAGGTAGAGCCCTGATCCAACGGGATTAGTGTCCCTTTAAGAAGAGACACCAGAGAGCTCACTCATTCTCTCTTTCCCTGCTGTGTGAGGACACAGAGAAGGTAACTATCTGCAAGCCAGAAAAAGCCCTCACCAGAAACCAAATCAGCCAGCACTTTGATCTTGAACTTTCCAGGCACTAGAACTGGGAGAAAATAAATTCCTGTAGCGTTATGTTACGGCAGCAGCAGGAGACTAATACAGGCAGTGTCTGCTCAGAGTAAACATAGAGTAACCTTATGTCACGATTTGACTCCTAGGTATAAATCCACAAGAAATGGGGGTGCATCCATGCACCAAAAGACATGAACAAGGATGGTCATAGCAGCAGTATTCCTAATACTCGTAGGTGTCCCATAGCCATATACAGTCAATATGATATATTCATAAAATGGAATATTACATAATGATAAAAATCACAACTACACGTAGCAGGACAGAGGTACTTTACAAAATAATGGTGAAAGAAAGAAGCCAACTTGAGAAAGCATACACCCTATAATCCTATTTGTATAAAATTCAGAATCGGGTAATAATGCTCTTTTTCTTGATCTGGGTGCTGGTTATGTAAGCGCGTTTGCTCTGAAAGCTCGCAAATCTGTACACTTACCATTTGTCTACTCTCTGTACCTATGTTCGACGTCAGTAAAAAGTTTATATAAAATTAATCATCCACGAGAAATATCACAGCATTGCAAGGATGGAGAATGAATTGCCCTACTGTGTGGTGTGGGGATAGTGCGTTCTGCTGACCTGCCACCGGCCAGTTGGTGACGCCACAGCAGCTGGGCCCACAGAAATGAGGAGCTGGTGGAGATCACAGCGGACAACTGCCGGGAGTCCCAGCACAGTACGCCGGTGACACACACACGATTGCCTTCCGTTGGTGGTGAGGTGGGTAATGATTCTTTTAAACATGTAGTATAATTGCACAAATATACATATCTTTCATACCATCTTTAAAAAAAATCATTCGCATTGCTGGAGGTAAGATAAGTAAACTCTGAAAATGTTGTCACATCAGAACAGGTCAGTCTATGGCATCCATGGGCAATGGTTATCCATTGTACTTTGTTGAATAGGCCATTTCTCTTGTCTCAGTATCCTCTTTGGATATCTGAAGCCTAGGCTGTGACTGGCTAATTTTTCCTAGGACAACTTATTTTCCTCATAGCTTCCCCACATCCTCTACCAGGAGAAGGTCACATGAGCTAGAAAAGCTCTCATGGCTATACATTTTGGCTGTAGCTGTGATCTACTAAAGGGCAGAACCCTGAAGGCCACAAATGGCACTCTAAAGGGATCCCAAGATGTCAGCGAGCTTGGAGGACCCTTGGGTTCCCTCCTGTTAGGGAAGGGCATGGCTGCCAGAATCAGGACTTTGATTTACTCACAGTCTCCCTAAAGAAGGCAGGTGTTCCTCTTCAGAAACTGATCATCTTCCTTGTTGATCCACCCCCGAGAATCCCAGCATGCCAGAACCTGCTCTCCTAGCCTCCTTCCATGACTCCCCTTTCTCTTCATGAGCATAAGGAGGCCCCTGGGCCTAGAGTAGCCATGACAGGAGTTTATCCATCCTTTCCCACGCCGGACCTACGTGAGTACACCCCCAGCAGGGGGCCAACTCACCTGGGGTGTCATTCCGTGGCAGATGTACACGATGGGAACGTTCTCCGTGTCTGGACCCTGATCGAGACACAAATCAGTCTTCAGAGAGTTCTGCAGCTGTGCACCAGAGGAGGATCAGCCACACCGAAGAGAAAGGAGCAGAGAAAAAAATGTATTAAATCAGGAAAAGCCAGCATTCCACTGAGACAGGCTCCCTTCCCATAATCAGCCTGAGGCCTCTTGAATACTATGGGAAGCAACAAGCACCAGCTTTTGCCTGGAATAAAGGTGCTGAGGGAAACCCAGCCTCCTGTGAAGAAGAACCATTCTCGTGTTGTTAAACAGTAAGTGGAGATAGTGTAGGTAGGAATAAAAGGCACACACACACACACAGAAGATGATGCTAGGGTTGCACCCCCTCTACTTCCACAGGGGTGGCACCAGGGGGAGAAGTCTCTGCTCTGGAAAGTTGGGGGAAGTGGGCAACATGTCAGCTGCTTTCCGATGTCCTCTGGGCCCAGGTCGTCTCCGCCCCCTGCAGACCCAGCAGTGGCTGGCCTGACCTCAGTGGTGCCCAAGTGGTGAGGATTCTCCAGAGTGGGAGTTCTGGCAGGCGAATGCGAGGGGAGGGGGCCAAGGGAGTAGGAGAAGAGACGGATATCTCTTACCCTCAGCAGCAGGTACATAGCCAACAACAGAACCAGTGACTCACCATGTTAGGTAAGAAAGCCAATATTCAATGTCCCTTTGTGGCAGAAGCCCACTCTCAGCCCCTGGAAAGGACAGCTTATAGTCCCCATGGTCCCGTTCACCAGCCACAGCTGAGCAGACCACAGTGGGCACCAACAGACAGTTAGAATGAGTTAATAATTCTCTTTCTTTCTTTCGCTCTCCTCCATCCTTCTCTTTCTGGAATGGAACCATCTCGCCACCTTCTTATTCTGTGCTAGAACTCTCGGGGAGAGACTCGGTGGTCTGTGGGTGGCGGCTGCTAGACTTGTGAGGCCATTTAGATTAGATTACTGCTGCACGTGGCGTGCTCCGTTCCTGTCGCTTCCTCGCATGCCTGTCTCCCCCCCGATCTGACCAGGCTAGGTCTGATCTCCTGGGCCAAGTATAAGCAGAGAAATCCAGCTGCGGCTGGGGGAGAGATGCAGCGTGAGATGGAATGAGAGACGTTGTGCCCTGCTATGGCCTCGGTGCCTTCCCAGCTCTAGCGCCCATGCCCAGTTCTACTTCAGTTCCTGTGCCCATAAGCAAGACTGCGGTGTCGTTCCCCACCTTCACTTGAGCTAGCTTATACAGCTCGTTAGCAGTGAGGTGCTCCGTTTAGAACAGGAAATGGATATTGGAATTCAGGGAAGACCAGGGCAAAGGTCCACAGGTGGCTGGTCTGTCCTAGGACAGAGTCTGGCAGTGCCTGAGCTTCTGTGGTCTTGACGACTTGTGGCAGGAATGCAGGGAACCCAGTAAAGGGGTGAGAAACGGGCTGACCAGAGGACCTACATGTGCTGTAGGCATACCCTGTTCTTGATAGGGGCAAGGAACGGAGTCAAACCCTTTCCTCCTGAGCTTTCTCTCCTTCACGGGGTGAAGGCATCTCAATCCCAGACCTGTGGTTTGGAGATTCTGAAGGGTTATAAACATGAGCCAGCTCCCTAGGCAGAGGCCCCAGAAACATCCATGCAGCAAATCCTTTTTTACTACATGGCTTGCCTTTGTGAGGAAGCCCATATCTACACACTCTGGACTTTGCCTGCAGCCCACAGAGAGCTGGGTATCACATCTACGG
>PITA01014911.1:35827-52015 GCA_004023965.1 Spilogale gracilis | reverse complement strand
TGCACCCCAATGTTCATGGCAGCAATGGCCACAATCGCCAAACTGTGGAAAGAGCCAAGGTGCCCATCAACAGATGAATGGATAAAGAAGATGTGGTACATATATACAATGGAATACTATGCCTCCATCAGAAAGGATGAATATCCAACTTTTGTAGCAACTTGGACCGGACTGGAAGAGATTATGCTGAGTGAAATAAACCAAGAAGAGAAAGTCAAGTATCGCATGGTTTCACTTACCTGCGGTGCATGAGGGGTAAACTGAAGGACAGTGAGAGAAGGAAAGTAAATGGGAACTAGGGTAATCTAGGGAGGGAAACGAAACAACAGAGACTTTGGACACAAAAACAAACTGAGGGACTTGGAGGGAGTGGGGTGGAGGGATGGGAGAGCCTGGTGGTGGGTACTGGGGACACCTAAAGCGTGGAGCACTGGGTGTGGGGAGCGGGGAATGAATCTTGGAACACTGGAAAAAAAAATTTTAGTAACAATAAAAAAAGAAAAAGAAATTCTTAAGGTTAAATTATAGTAGACAATAAAAAATAAAAAATAAAAATGGGCAAAAGACTTGAATAGGCATTTCATCAGAGAAGACATACAAAAGGCCAACAAATGAAAAGTGCTCAAAATCACTAGTCATTAAAGAAATATGAGTTAAAATCACAATGAGATATCATCACCTAATGCCAGTTAGAATGGGCATCACCAAAAAGACAAGAGATAAGAAACGACAATGTGGATGGAGAGGAAGGGGCTGTGCACTCTTGGTGGGATTATAAATTGGTACTGCCACTATGGAAAACAGTATGGAGGATCCTCAAAAAATTAAAAATAAAACTACCACATGATCCAGCAATTCTACTTCTGGGAATATACCCAAAGGTAATAATAACACTAACTTCAAAAGATATCTGCACCCCCGTGTTCATAGCAACATTATTTACATTAGCCAACCTATGAAAAAAGTCAATGAATGGATGAATGGATAAGGAAATTGTATACACACATGTGCACACATACACACACACAGAGGAATATTATTTAGCCATAAAAACAAGGAAGTTCTACCATTTGCAGCAACATGAATGAACCCTGAAGACATTATGCTAAGTGAAATAAGTCAGACAGAGAAAGACAAATACCGCATGATCTCAATTACAGATGGAACCTTAAAAAGAAAAAAACAACAACTCACAGAAAAAGAGGTGAGACTTGGTGTTAGCAGAGGCAGGGAGGGAGGGGGAATTCGAGGAAGGTTGTCATAAGGTACAAACTTCTAGTTATAAAATAAATTAGTACTAGGAATGTAATATAAAACATGACAACTAGAGGTAACACTGTTATATGATATACAGGAAAGAAGTTAAGAGTATAAAATCCTACTCATCACAAGGAGACATTTTTCCCTTTGTTATTTTCTTCTTTCTTTTCTTTTTATTGTATCTACATGAGAAGATGGACATTAGCTGGATCTATTGTGGTACTCATTTCACAATATATGTAACTCAAACCATCAGGCTATATGCCTTAAATGTATACAGTGATGTATGTCAATTATTTCTCAATAAAACTGGGGAAAAAAAGGATATCTGCAACATACCCACAACAAATAACATTCTTAATGGTGAAACAGTAAGCACATGCCCTTTAAAGTCAAGAATAAAATTTAGGTGCTTGTTATCAATCACTTCTTTCAACCACTGCACTGGAGGTCCTTGCTACCTCAATAATATGACAAATAAATAAATATAAATAATTGTAAAGGAAGATCAAGCCATCACTTGTCACCAGTGATACGATCATCTACACAGGAAATGCAAAAAAAAAAAAAAAACCCTACAGATTACTAGAATTATTACGGCAGTTCAACAAGGTTGCTGGGTATAAGATCAACATAAAAAGTTGAGTTCCGGGGCGCCTGGGTGGCTCAGTTGGTTGGGCAACTGCCTTCGGCTCAGGTCATGATCCTGGAGACGAGACCAGGGATCGAGTTCCGCATCAGGCTCCCTGCTCGGTGGGAAGCCTGCTTCTCCCTCTCTCACTCCCCCTGCTTGTGTTCCCTCTCTGGCTGTGTTTCTGTCAAATAAATAAAATATTAAAAAGAAAAGAAAAGAAAAGAAAAAAGCTTTCTTTAAAGAAAAAAAAAAGTTGAGTTCCATTATCTATATACCAGTCTGAAAGGATTAGTTAGAAAATGTTTTGAAAGCTATATACTTATAGCATATATATATATACCTTCTTTCTTTTCTTTTCTTCTCATATATATATATATATATATATATGCATATATACTGTAATAGATATCTGCTCCATGTCTGTCTCACCACCCCTACTAGTAAAGCATCAGGAGGCATGTTCATGATATGCAACACCATTTCTGAACCAAAAATGACTGAGTTTGGAAGTATTGTAACTCAGACTGAGCCAGGGATTAAATGTGGAATGACCATGATTCATTCAGAATGACCATCTTGGAGTATAGCTGGAATGGAGATGCTATAAACTTCATAGCCGAAGGGGAGACCCCAATGAGGAGGAACAAGGGGAATGAGCAGACACTCAGCAAAAGCTGAGACTATGGGACCTGAGAGACGTTGCTGCTGAGACTGGGTTCCAGAACACATCTCATCTCTTGGCTCTCTCTTTCAATCTGTATTCTCCTTTCTCAATTAAGCAAGTCTGAAATGAGTCTCTCTAACTGGCACTGAAAAGGATTTTTAACTAAGATGAGTATAACATGAGAAAGTCAACCTGAGAAGCTTCATTTTTTCCCCCTCCTTGTTTTCTTGATGTGATGGGTGAATCCTACTGGAGTGTTCTGAACCAACTCAAGGGAGTGTAAAATAAGAATACAGTAGATTAACAATTTGGCATGTTGGCCTAGTATCGATGCCAGCATTATCCATTATCCTTTCATATGTCTGAATGTTATCCATTTCATGTAAAATTTATAATCGCCTTCTTTATGCCCTTAAGAAATTTGAGATGAGATCTTCAAAAGAATTGCCAATAAAATGGACTGTACTTGGGTCATTTTAGTAATCTCTCTTTTCTTTATCAGTGATGAGGGTCAGTTTTACTGCCTGCTACTCTCCCACTCTAATTTACCTGACAAGATAAGACTTACTAACATAAGACACTCACAAATATGACATGTGGGTTTTCTCACAGGGAGATTATTTTTTCTGGTGACCACAGGTTGACAGCAAAGCACGAGGTTTGTTTTAAAATTGTGGATTGTGTTAAATGCAGGGGTTCAGCATAGAACATTGATTCACATGAACTCGGGGGCTAGAAACAAAGTTATCATGCTCCACCCCCCAAAAAGTAAGGTCCTGAATTAGGGACAAGAGTCTTAGATTTGGGAGACTTGAATCAGAACCTACCTCCACCTTCTACTAGCTCTGGAGAAACAGCATCTCACCTCTGGCCTTTGTTCTTCAGTCCATGGGAACACCGTAAGGGTAATAATTCTTGCTCATAAGGCTGTTGGAGGATTATAGGTGTTATCACCTATACAGGCCCTGGCGCTTTACGTAGCAGGGACTCAACAATTACACATGGAGTCAGGGAGTCAGGGAGTCAACAACACAAAGCATTTTTTGAAAAAAGAGAGCTGATCCCTTTAATCTTGAGCAAGATTCTTTCAAAGTTGAGAAAGAATTTATCATAATAAAGTACTTTTACTGTGCTGTTTTTCTAGATCCCTACAATCAAACTGGCTGTTGTCTGCATAATGACCAGATAGGATAGCAGAAATGAGGAGAATCCTAGGATTTCCACCACAGTCACAAAACGTTGAGGTTTTTCTTGAAGGTCCTAACTCTGTTCAAAGAAAGCATCCCCGATCAATGAAATGGAAAGGGAAGAAGTTGATCAGAGACCCACTGGTGTTCTAGAAAAATCAGATCAGGGCTGAGCAAAGAGAATGACTGAAGAAGGTGTCATAGCAGCCACAGAAAGGGCCTTTCTACCGGGGTCAGCACTTGGATCCCAGCTAGTCCCCTCTCAGGAGGTCTGCCAGATCCTGGGACTCTTTCTCAATATGGGCCATACCTGAACCCCTTCCAGGTACTTGGAATTACCGGGTAATGTTCCAGTTACTTGGCTCTAGGGTGAAGCCCAACTCATCCTTACCCTGCCTACACATGCAACACTAGCCAGCTGGATCCATGACCTCCATATCTAGAAACCTCCACCAGCATTGCTAGCCTCCCAGGACCCAGGCACCAGCCAGGATTTTTCTTGGCTCTTTCTCTTCATAAGAAATTGGATGGGAAGTAAAATGGTCTCTACCATATTACATGCAAGTCAGTCTGACCTACTTACCTGTTTTGAGAGATACATGTCCAGAGGATTATTAAGAAACGCTGGGCAGTTAAAGAAATGCTACCTATCTCATTCTGGGGACTAGTGAATATGCAGCATCCAGGACAGAGGGGTGATCCTCAATGACTATCCTCCTACACCAGGCTGCCTGCCAGCTCAGAGCCCACTCTGCCTGGAGGACCTCATGTTCCACCAGAGTTTTGATTCTTCCTTTGGCCTGGAAGGGGGCCCATGGCACTCTTGGACTTTTGAGTCTGTTTTTTTTTTTTTTAGTTCTTCTGGCTCTTCGTTGGTCACCAGCACTCTTAGCTGCTTGCACAAAGGTCCCTCCAGCCTTACTACTCTGCAGCAATACCTCGGGAAATCAGGAACCAAGTGTGAAAGTCAACAAGCATGACCAGGCCTCAGAGGAAGCTGGGCAGGCTCCTTCAGGCATGAGTAAGGGCTTGAGCTTCAGCACGCGGACCTCACGTCATCTCTCTGGGATTCCCAGAGTTTTGTTTTGCTTATTTCAGACGTTGGCTCTGTTCCAGAAAATGGTCAATGCCAGATAAATGAGGTTGTGTTGAATCTCCCTGAGGAATTAGTCTTCGGATTTAGTCTACCAAATAACCAGGGGGCTCTGTATCACACTTTTTTTTTCTTTTAATTTACAAACAATTATAATTGTTTTAGTGTTCTCTTATGCAATCTTTTAAAAATATAATGACTCAGTCATGGCCCAGCTGGATGACATCTCCAAACAGCAAACAGCAGCTCTGTGTCTAACATGAAAGGAATGGTCAGTGCATGTTTGCTGATAACCTTATCATCAGGCTGGGTCATAGATCTCTTCTGAAACTTCCCGTTACTCCAATTTTGTACAGAAATTTCTTTATTCTGCTTCAGCCAGTTCTGCTCTTCTGTGCAGGATTCTGAAACAGAATAGAGCAGCCAGGGGCTAATATGAGAAGGCTCTCACAAAAGGGCCCTGACGGAGGGGAGACTAAAATCCTGCTGCGGACACCAATCCTGAGGGCCCAGTGAGCCCAGCAGTGGTGGCTCCTAGTGTTGATATCAAGGGGGACAACATAAAGAGCATAGCTCCTGGCCATGGGCATCCAGGTACAGAAAACGCGCAAGGGCCAAAGAGTACTGTAACAGTCCTTGTGAAGAAGGTGGCTGTGCAGGCCAAGGTCAATGGCTAGAGGTCCTGTTAAGTTCTACTGCAGTGGCAGGAGTAGCAGGAAATATGCAGCCTGTCTAGGCCCCAAGGCTGTTTTTGCAGACTCTGATGATTTGGAATCAGATCTGCTGAGGATATGACTTGCTTCTACTCTCCAAGTCTGCATATCGAGGAGCCCTAACCAGGCAGATCCCACGTGTGTCTAAAGAGTCATGGGGTTTGGGGTGAGAAAGCTGGGTCCTTCAACATGATCACATTCAGGAAAAAAGAAGAGGAGATTCTAGCACTTACTGAGTGCCTATCATGGGCTAGGCTTTAAAAGATAAGGAAACTGAGGCACGCAGGGGTAAGATCCAGGGTCACAGAGTCCTGACCAGGAGATCCCACCCCTTCAGTGATGAGTGCTCTTCCCCCACCTCTCATACTGCCCCTCTTCCCGATGCAGCCCCATAAAAGGATTCTGTAATCCGGGGTTCTGCTTCCCTATTCCTCTCTCAGACATCTGTGGGAAATTCAATCTGAGTTTGCTTGGATATGGAGAAAAGAGACACTGTGCAAGTACAGTTAAACAGCAACAGTCCTAAGAACTCGGCTGACTCCATCAATCTTTAAAGAAAGAAGGAAGAAGCAAAGACAAGCAGCCAAGGCCCGAGTCATGTGACTACCCAGAGCTCGCAGAATTCGAGTTTCAGCTTTACCACATGGGCAGGTGAAGGGTTTCCATCATGTCCAAATGAGGCCAGTTGGATTCTCCGCTTACACACTGAGATTAAAAGCCAAAATGCAGAACATGTGTGAGCATGCAGCACTCGCTGTTGGGAACCGTGCCCAGCTGCGGGCCAGGAATGGGCTTTGCTATCCCAGCTCCTGTCCCAGCCCCTCCCCAATTTACCAAAGAAGTTCGGGTGAGTCATGTAACAACATCCCGCCTTACTTCCCACAGCCCTACATTAAAGGGCAAGAGTCCGGAATCGCCTCAGAGGGTCTGAGAGGAAAAGGGTCTGGTCTTGCCTGTCAACCTCCCCCTTTATGGGAGGATTCAGCTGAATGCTAACTTCTGAGCAGCTCAGCAAGACTCGTCTGGAGCCCCAGGAACAGGAGAGACCTGCCCAAGGTCTCACAGGTGCAAAGTTGCATGCTGGATTCAGACTGCGCTCATCCCATTAACATGAACCCTGCTATTTTCTGGAGCATAGGGCACACTTGGTTTGCATATGGTGCAGTGGTTTTGTGCATGGCCTCTGGAGACAGATTCTCTGTATTTAAAGCCTGGCTCTGCCACTTTTCAGCCCCCAACCTTGGGCCAGTTATTTAATCTCTTTCTGGCCTCAGTTTCCTCCTTTGAAAAATAATAGTACTCACCTAACTTGAGAGTTAGCGAAGTTATTATATGTAAAGCACTTATAAAAGTGCCTACATATATAGAAAATGCTTAATAAGTGTTAGCTAATTACAACAAATAAAAAGCAAAGAGACCCCAGAGCCCCTGGATCCTGCATCCCTGTGTATGTTGTGTCTGACATGGGAAGAGGCTGCCTTTCATCAGCATGAAGAATCAGTTGGAAGGGCAGATCTGGAGTACCAGAGGCCCTAAGTCCCCTGGAGTCCAGACCTCATCTTTGGTAGGTGTGGGCCTTGTAACATTAGGAGGCTTGTTAAACTGAATGCTGTGTACAAATGCAGGTGCATGGGGGTCCCATTTCCCCAGTGCTCTGTTCATTCCACACAGTGGAGGTGAGCTTTACTTCCTGGGAGAGCCTCCCAGACACCTCAGGGTGATTTCCCATGACTTGGGGCATAGCTTCACCATACCAACATGGACTCTGGGGCAGATGAATCAGGATTCAAATCCTCAGGCAACCTGTGGGAGTTTGGGCAAGTCCAACTGCTCGGAGCCCCCATTTCCTCATCTGCAAATTGGGGATGACTAAAGTAGCTAAGGTTGTTAATAGGTTTAGGATTATTACATCCTCTCGAATTGGCCCCTTTATCATTATGAAATGGATTTATTTATTCCTGGCAATATTCTTGGCTCTGAAATCTGCTTTGTTTGATATTAATAGTCACTCCAGCTTTCTTTTGATGAGTGTGAGCATGGCATATCTTTTTCCATCCTTTTACTTTTAACCTCTTTGGGTCTTTATATTCAATATATGTTTCTTGTACGCATATAGTTGGATCTTGGTTTTTTATCCAATCTGACAATCTCTGCCTTTTAATTGGGGTATTTGTATTTAAGGTGTTCAGGAACCTGGTCTGGTTTACATCTACCATATGGTTATTTGTCTTTTATTTGAACAATCTCTTCATGCTCCCCTACTTCATCTTCTCTCGCCTTCTTTTGGATTAACTTAGTATTGCTGAATTCCATTTTAATTCCTATGTTGGCTTATTAACTATAACTCTTTGGTGTATTATTTTAGTGGTAGCTTTGGGGTTTAGAGTATAAATCTTCAACTTCCCACACTCTACTTTCACGCAATATTATGCCACATCAGGTGTAGCATAAGAATCTTAAAATAGTATACTTCCTAAAAAAAAAAAATAGTATACTTCCTTTTCTCCCCTTTCTGGTCTTCATGTGATTTTGTCGCTCATTTCACTTTATATATGTTATAAAACTCACTTTACATGGCTATTATTTTTGCTAAGAGAGTCAATTGCCTAATTCTTTAGAGAATTATTTATTTTAGAGAGAGTGTGTATGCATGAGTGGGCGGGGTGCAGAGGAAGAGAGAGAGGGAGAGACTCGCAAGCAAACACTCGCTGAGCACAGAGCTCAGTTTGGAGCTCTATTTCACAATGCTGAGATCATGACCTGAGCTGAAATCAAGAGTTGACTCTAACCTACTGAGCCACCCAGGCACCCCCAAATTACCTTTTAAAGAGATTCAAATACTAAGAAAAATATTATATATTAACAAAGTTCAGTCAGTTAAGCAACTGACTGTTGATTTGGACTCAGGTTGTGGTCTTGGGATCATGAGATCATGCCCTGGGCTGGGCTCCCAACTCAGTGCGGAGTCTGCTTGAAACTTACTCTCTCATTCTGTCCCTCCAAACTGCTTGTGCTCTTTCTCTCCCATTTAAAATAAATAAATAAAATCTTAAAAAGAAAAAAGAAAGTTACTATTTGGGCACCTTTTGAAGATCTATATTTCTATATGACATCATTTTCTCTCTCTATGAAGTGTTTCCTTTAATATTTCTTATGGGGAAAGTCTCCTGGTGATGAATCCTTTTCAACTTTGGCAAGTCCAATCATGTGTTTGTTATAACCTTTTTTTGAAACATCGTTTTTCAGAGTATAGAATTTTATCTTGATTTTTTTGCCCTTAGTACTTTTTAAAATGTTGCTCCACTTGTTTCTATTTTTTTTTCCAATGAGAAATGTGCAGTCATACTTAAGTTTGTTCTTTTATACATAACATTTCTTTTTTTCTCAGGCTGAGTCTTAATGTATTCCAGGCTGTCTTGGGGAAAAGGCACTATTCCCAGTCCCATGTGAAGATATGATACTGTTTCCTCCAATCCTTCCAGGTGATTCTTTCCCTCAAACACGTGCAATAATCAGTGCTCAGCTGAATGCCTGAAGGAAACCTCTGCATATGCCTGAATTCTCTCTCTCTGACCAACCAGATCTCTTCTGTCTCCTGCTCTATCCCATGGATTCCAGTGCTTTGGTCTCCCTTGACTCTCAACACGGTGTCTTCAAATCAGGGAGTTTGCTGGGCTCTGCCTCGGCTGTCCCTCCTAAGGTATGGTATGGAAACTCTGGAGGTAGTAAACTAGGACAAATCTCATTTAATTTAATTTAATTTAATTTAACTTCCTTACTCTCATTGCCTGATTTCCGGTGCCTTACTGTTTTAGTCAGGAGGGTAACTTCATGCAACTTCAACCTGGTCAGAGTGGGAGTCCCCAAAAGCTCATTTTACTAATATCTTAGGGCCACCCAGTTCCATGCACAATGTATAGTGTCCCCCCTCGCATTGCCTGGCCCTCAGGACAGAGAACATGTACCTTGTACACTTAGAAATACTGAACGATGACTCTTCATCAACAGACACTAAGGCAATGATGTAATTTCATGAACATGAATTATGTAAGTTCCAACGAGTATTGTTCATTTGATGATCTAATTTTGGAAAAAAGTTTGTGTGAAATCTCATTTATCCCAGGTTTCTGCACAAAAAGTGACAGACTATGCTTCTCTTAGCAGTATGTTCTTTTAGCAACTAAATACCCCTCTTGCAACATGCAACTTATCACCCAAAGAAAGCAACAATTGCTGAGACTTCTGTAGAAAGAGCCAACCTAAGACTTTCTCAGGGTTTCTTGACGCACAGTGATAATATTATTAAAATAGACTACCAACTGCTACGGAAACATTCAATGTGGATAGAAAGAACCTCAGAATCCAAAGGTTTGTACAGAAGAGTTTAAGAGCAACAACATTGGGATGCCAAACTCTTGCCTAGACCAAACGCTGGAGGCTGCTGTATCTTGAATCTTCCCCTTGGGGGTGAGATAAGCTAAGCAGATGAGAAGAACTGATGGTTTTGTAAGTGTTAGTACTTGCAAGATATTAACAGCCTTTTTCCCTTTCCCATTCTCAAATACAGAGTCTTAAATCCCAAAGAGCCAAGTTACTAACTCCTGTGAAATTAAATTAGCAATAATAAAGGATGCACAGGGCAACAATTCAATCAACCAATCTGTCTATCCACTATCGGTCCACCTATTTGCCATCAGTCCATCTGTCCACCATCCTTTCTGTCCATCAGGTCATCTGGGAGGCTATGAAGGCCCAGGGGCAGAAGACCACTGGGCTTGTCAGCCCATGAAATGCACCAAAGGGAATGACCACAGGTGATTCTGAGCACACCCTTGTGTTGAGTCACCAGTCAGAAGCCACAATACCTGCATGAAGCACTCCCAGTAGAGCCCCAACCCTCCCCTAAGTGGGCTACCTCTGCCTGAGGGGTCACTTCCAGCCTTACCTCCTACCTGCTAACCTAAACTTTCTTGCTGTACCCCAGAATCCCTGAGTTCTGTTCCTAACTGCCACCAGCAAACTCCTGTTCCAAGAGATAGCCACCTCCCTGGAGCTACAGGTGGAAACCAGCCACGTGGCAGGAGCCTCCCACCTTGTCGGGGCACTAAGGAAAGTCACAATGAGCCATGGCACCCAGCTACCTTAGAGGACCTCAGTGCCTGGCCCAGCTGTGCTCCAGTGCCAGCTGTTACTTTGTTATGCATTCTCTTTCCTTCCATGTGGACTCCCACACAATGTCCACGGGAGCTAAGCAGGCATGTCTACCACCGTTGTCCTCACCATGGTCACAGACACAGAGTGCACACCTAACTAACTGAGGCCTGCTTGCATCATGGGCACATCTTTACTTAGCCACCTTAAAAGAAATAATCACAATGGCTTTCACAGGAGAACCTTATTTCCATCCATATTGTTTATGTGGGAGAAACTCTTGGGCTGTGTCTATTGTGAAGGCCCAGCCCTTCCTCACTACTTGCCCTTCATCTCCCACTCCTCACCCCTCCAAAGGCCCCAGCTATGATACAGAGCGACAGGGCAGCAGACTTTCTGGAAACTTATCCTTCCCTTTTCTTTTCTACCACTGCCCTTAACTTGCTCTTGACCCCTTCTCACTGAGGCTAAACTTCTTCGTCATCCTCCCCTCCAGGTTCAGGGCTGCTATTTATAGGACAATATCCAGCTAAGTTCAGGATCAAACTCAGGCCAAGAACACAACAGGGGTTCCTTCTTCCCTCCTTCCTCTAGGAAATATCTCTTGGAGGCTCCAGTAGTACCTGCATCCAGTCCACATGCCAATGAAGCAGTATAGTCCCTGGAGGTCACCAACACAGGGCTGTTGTCTTGGGATGAACCCCAGTTGCCACCACAGCTGATCCCCATAGCCCTGCCATGCCACTGCATCCCAGGTCCACAACCCCACATCCCACCTGCCATGTCCTCACAGACCCCACATGGGCCCCCCTTCTTATCAGCTCTGAGCCCCCATAATGATGCAGAGACTCCCCAAATCCTAAGAGAGGTGTCTGCCCTTGGGTTTTGGGGGAATCAGGCACAGATTCCATCTATTTTCAGAGTCCCCCTCAACTCTCCAATAACTCAAACAAATTTCTCACACCTTCTGCCCGTCACTGCACAATCCAGTCTGAGGCCCAGGGCTGGGGACACAAGAAGCAGTCTCCAGATGCTTAGCACATCCCTGCCTGCCTTCTTCCTGGAACTGGAACCCCCTCCCCCTGCCCCAGGGTCATTTCCTGCATTCTTCCCAAGGATTCAAACATTGGAGAAGTGCTTTCATCATCTGACCCTAGTGGCCCTCCCCATACTGTCAACAATGGGCTACCACCAAGTTTAATGACATTTACTGCAGGCCTCCATGGGCCAGGCCATGGGGGCTAGCATTTTAGAAACATAAGGGTCCCCATCAGTCCTCACAGCTTGGTAGGAGGCAGATGCACAGACCGTAAGACTAGGTGATGTCCCCAGGCTCATGAAGACAATGGGTTTCTGACTAAAGCTGATGCCCTGCTGGTCTCACGCGTGCTGCAACAGGGGACCCAGTGGGGAATGTGGGGTGCTGGCACCTCTGAGGCCCTCAGGGCTCACCATGCCTCCGGTGCACTCTCGGCAGTCCTGCAGGCACCTGACATTCTCCCAGGTACTGTAGGCCTTCAGTCCCGCCACCAGCGCCTGCAGCCAGCGACTGTCCACAAGCTCCTTCCCATGGAAGATGTCCTCGTCCAGGAGGACCCCAGCATACCTGCAAGAGGAGCACAGACCTGTGAGGGGGACGCAGCAGTGCCCCTACCCCCACCCCCAGGAACCACGGCGCAGGCGTGTCTGAGGCAAGCCCAGGGTGACACCTGCTCCTTTCTCAGATGCTACTGAAGTCTCCACACACCCTTTAGAACTGTCACCCTGCACCCTGCCACCATGAGGCTCCACCACGCCATCATCCCCTTAGAAAACGTCTTCCTTGCTTCCTATTCAGGCTTACCTTTCTGCCAGTCCCTCAAAGACCCCATTGCTCACATCGGCAACTGTCTTCACACCCCTTGACTCCACGAAAAGTGGGCATTCAGTGTAACTCTCTCCCTGCTGTAGACTACCATATGAGACCATATTCCAACTTATCCCCCCCTTCCCTTCACACAAAATGTTTTACATGTCTCTCATATTTTTAAATTTCTCTAACTCTACTTCTGTTGAAAATGTGCTAGGCAGAATAATGGCTTCCAAAGATGACCAGGTCCTCATCCCTGAAACCTGAGACTTTGTTACTCCACATGGCAGAAGGGACTTTTCAGATGTGATTAAATCAAGGTTCTTGTGATTGGGAGATTATCCTGGATTATCCAGAAGCCCAGATGTAATCATGAGGGTCCTTATAAGTGAGAGAGAGGCAAGAAAAGGAGATGTGACAACAAAATAGTCAGGGAGATGCAGCATGAGACTCAACCCACCATTGCTGGCTTTGAAATGGAGGAAGGGGCCACAAGCCAAGTAAAGAGGGAGCCTCCAGAAGCCTAGAAAAGGCAAGGAAGTCAATTCTTCCCTAGAGCCTCCAAAATGAAAGCAGCCTTGTTGACACTGATTTTTCATCATTGAAACCCATTTCAGACTTCTGATCTCCAGAACTATATGATAACAAATTTGTGTTATTTTAAGCCACCAAATTTGTGGCAATTCTTATAGCACAAATAGAAATATATACAGATAGGAATAATTTCTTCCTTCAAAGTGGTAAGAGTCACCATTTTCCTTCATCTCTTGGCCACCTGCGGCCACGACTACTGTCCAGCATAATGTCTACGGGCCACCCTCCATCTGCACACTGCCCCCCTCCAACCAGCTCTGGCTTTCTTCTTTGCCATGTTTCAAAACACTATAATGGAAGATACAGGTTTTGCTCTTGCTCCCTTCTTTTGAACACCTTCTTATAGACCTTGTTTTTAAAGTCTCTTAAAATGACTTAATGTTTATAACTGCTGGGAATAAATGCTTTAGTGAACTCTTTCTTTTTATGCTCTACCAAACACCAGGACTGGTCTCTAACCAAGTATGGTAAACACACTGAGTTGGGTACTTTCCTCTAAGTCCCTCAAACTCATGGAAAGTACCATGACATATGGTCTTTCTGGTCTTCTCGACTGAAGCTTCAGACTCTAGAGATTGATAAGAGTGGAGCACTGGGTGTGGGGAATCTTGGAACACTGGGAAAAAAATTTTAGTAACAATAAAAAAAAAATAACAACAACAAAAAAAGAGTGATAGCAATTAGAGGTGTTGATTCATTGAATGTTCGCTATCAATGGACTGTCATCTGTTCAGATGGTTATATGAAGTTCCTCCTTTATAATGTTAATAGGGCAAATCATATAGATTGACTTTCAAATGTTACGCAAGCCTAACATTCCTGGGATAAACATCACTTGATCACTGTACATTATTTTATAGTAAAATATACTGGATGTGATCCACTAATATTTTGTTCACAAGGGCTATTGGTCTCATAATGTCTTTGGTTTTTGGTGTCAAGGTAATGCTCCTAAAATGAATTAGAAAACTTTCCCTTCTCTTTCATTTTATGAAAGAGTTTGTGTAAGGTTAGTATGTTTTCTTTTCTTAAGTATTTGGTAGATTTCACCAGCAATGTCAGATGAAGCTATTTAGATTTTCCAGTTCTTTTTCAGTCACTTTTGGTAACATATGTCTTTCATGAAATTTTCTTTTTCAGGGGCACCTGAGTGGCTCAGTTGGTTAAGCGACTGCTTTCGGCTCAGGTCATGATCCTGGAGACCCAGGATCGAGTCCCACATCAGGATTCCTGCTCGGCGGGAAGCCTGCTTCTCCCTCTCTCAGTCCCTCTGCTTGTGTTCCTTCTCTAGCTCTTTTTCTTTCTGTCAAATAAATAAATAAAATCTTTAAAAAAATAAATTTTCTATTTCATATATATTGTCAAACATATTGGAATTACAATGACACAACATCAATAATAACCATAATATTTAATTTATAACCATAATATTTAATTTTATCCTTTTAACGTCTGTAAAATCTGTTGTGATGTCTTTCATTTATTCCAGATACTGATCATTTCTGTCTCTTTTTTCTAAATTAATCTAGCTGAAGGTTTATCAATTTATCTATTTTTGAAAGAAAAAATAATTTTTGGCTTAATTATGTTTATTCTTGGCTATTTCTTTTTTTTAATTTTTATTGTTACTTAAATTTTTTTTCAGTGTTGCAAGATTCATTGCCCATTCCCCACACCCAGTGCTCCATGGAATAGGTGCCCTCAGTACCCACCACCAGGCTCTCCCACCCCCTTCCCTCCAAGTCCCTCAGTTTGTTTCTGTGTCCAAAGTCTCTCTTGTTTTGTTTCTTTCCCTGAATTACCCTACTTCCCATTTACTTTCCTTCTACTGTCTTCTATATTACCCCTTATGCACCGCACATAAGTGAAACCATGTGATACTTGACTTTTTCTACTTGGCTTATTTCACTCAGCATAATCTCTTCCAATCCTGTCCATGTTGCTACAAAAGTTGGATATTCATCCTTTCTGATGGAGGCGTAGGATTCCATTGTATATATGTACCACATCTGCTTTATCCATTCATCTGTTGATGGGCACCTTGGCTCTTTCCACAGTTTGGCGATTGTGGCCATTGCTGCTATGAACATTGGGGTACATATGGCCCTTCTTTTCACTACATCCGTATCTTTGGGGTAAATGCCCAGTAGTGCAATGGCAGGGTCATAGGGTAGCTCTATTTTTAATTTTTTAAGGAATCTCCACACTGTTTTCCAAAGTGGCTGCACCAGCTTGCATTCCCACCAACAGTGTAAGAGAGTTCCCCTTTCTCCACAGCCTCTCCAACACTTGTTGTTTCTTGACTTGCTAATTTTGGCCATTCTGACTGGTGTAAGGTGGTATCTCAGTGTGGTTTTGATTTGAATTTCCCTGATAGCTAGTGATGCTGAACATTTTTTCATGTGTCTGTTAGCCATTTGTATATCTTCTATGGAGAAGTGCCTCTTCATGTCTCTTGCCCATTTTTTGATGTGTTCATCTTTTTGGTTGTTATGTTTGAGTAGTCCTTTAGAGATCTTGGATATCAGCCCTTTGTCTATAGTGTCATTTGCAAATGTCTTCTCCTATTCCGTGGGTTGCCTCTTTGTTTTGTTGACTGTTTCCTTTGCTGTGCAGAAGCTTTTTATTTTGATGAAGTCCCAGAAGTTCATTTTTGCTTTTGTCTCCTTTGCCTTTGGAGACGTGTCTTGAAAGAAGTTGCTGTGGCTGATGTCAAAGAGGTTACTACCTATGTTCTCTTCCAGGATTTTGATGGATTCCTGCCTCACGTTGAGGTCTTTCATCCATTTCGAGTTTGCCTTTGTGTGTGGTGTAAGCGAATGGTCTAGTTTCATTCTTCTATACGTAGCTGTCCAATTTTCCCAGCACCATTTATTGAAGAGACTGTCTTTTTTTCCACTGGATATTTTTTCCTGCTTTGTCAAAGATGATTTGCCCATAGATTTGTGGGTCCATATCTGGACTCTCCACTCTGTTCCATTGGTCTATTTCTCTGTTTTTGTGCCAGTACCATGCTGTCTTGGTAATCACAGCTTTGTAATAA